>CANXYC010505384.1:0-24048 GCA_948193065.1 Aleurites moluccanus
TTAGGCATAGTCCAATTTTAGAGGAGGTGCTGTCGAATTTTCTTCAGCATTTTCATAATTTATTGGGTTATATTTGATTGTTGCATGTCATTTAGGTTGTCATTTGAGTTCTACGCGGTACTGGTCGCTTATGCATCACCCGTACCCTATGACCGTCACGACTTCCGAGATAGGTCGTGACATGAATCCTAATAGAATAACCAAAATAAATTATGGAAAGAAATCGGGTAAAAACCTAAATACCTAAATACTAGGTCCTTCTTTGCAAATACACAAAAATACCCCAAATAAAAATCCAATTAGCCTTCTTCTTCTTCATCTTCTCCTTTCCTTTTCTCCCTCCCTTCATGGCCGAATTGTCCTAGTAGCTAGCCCATCCATTTTTGCTTCTTTTTGCAAAGAAAAACCATAGAAAATTTATAAGTCCAACCTAATTATCTTATTTCCATCAAAATCCAACCAAGAAACCAAAGGAATTTTTGTGTTTTTTGGAAGGTAGATTTCATTCACTATTCATAAAATTAGTAAGTTGTTGTTTTCTTTTAATTTATGGTTTAATTAGTTGAATTAGATGTTAGTTAAGATGGTTAGTGAAGTGGATTTCACCACTTAAGCTAGTTAGTGAAAATTTCCCATTTGGAAACCCTAATTAATTTATGTCAATTTTCATATTTTGAATTAGTGTTAGTTAGTATTAATTTTAATTAGAATACATGTTAGTTGCATCCATTAGATGCTAATTATGTGATTATTTTGTGTAGAGAATATTTTAGAGCAAAATTGTGACTTTTGCCTATTATAGTGGATTGGAGTTTTCGGTGAAATTTTTGTAAATTTGGAGCATTAGGTGAGCTTCCTATATGCTAATTTACATGCCTAAACCATTGGAATGAATTTTGGAATATTACCTTGTGAATTGATGGTTGGCCGAATGGCCATTTGAAATTTTGCCCATAATGTTTCTTTGTTTTTCCTTTCCTTTTCCAAGCCATCTATATACAATTGATGTTATTAATTATTGGAATTGCTAAACCTATTTGATTATTGGCATTATGGACTTGCTATTGGTCCTTTGGTCTTTGGCAATAATGCACCCATTACTTGCTAAATTGTAACACCTGAGATTTCTTTTACTTGTATGTATTATAAAATTCTTGTATTGATGTATATAAGATTTGTTATGGAATGTTTGTTTTGGAAGTGAGATTTGTTTGTTTTGATTTGAATTTCAGAGTTTATATTTGTATAGAATTTTGTGAATTTTTGTTCAAAGCTTTAAAAAAAGAATTTGGCATATGTTGTAGTCTCATGTGTCTAGTTTAAGTGGAAGGAAAAATCGAGACATTTAGACTTCTATAGCTCAAGATAGAGCTAGTTTAGCATGTACTGCCGAAGTGAATTTTTTAGCTTTTGTCTTGAACAGTGCATGTGAACAATAACCGTGAACAGTAACTGTGAACAGTGCATGTAAACAGTAATCATGAATAGTAACTATGAACATTGTACGTAAACAGTAACTGTGAACAGTAACCATGAACAGTGCACATGAACAGTAGCGTGAACAGTATACTCGAGGTTTATTTTTTGGCAGTAGCTTTCTTTCTTCCTTTTCCTCTTCTTGCTTTCTTCTTCTCTCTTCTTTTTCATTTCCTATTTCTCTCAACCATAAGTCATTTTTCTTCATTTCTAAAGTTTTAATACTCCAATTAAGCCTTATTAATACTAGAAAACATAAATTAAAGACTATAAGAGTATCAATTCAAGTCAAAATTTTCAAAATTTCTTTGGAGGAGAAAATAAGGTAATTTTCTCAAATCTTCTCTTTAGCTTGAGTTAAGTTTTTTGTTAGTTAGAATAGTTATTTTTAAGTTGTGGGTGATCTTTTGTGAGCATTAATGGCTAATAATTATGGTTAGATTTAGTAGTATGAAGATTTATGATTTTTGGATGAATAGTACTGTGAATAATAGATTTTCTCTATAACTATTATGCATCCTCTATTAATGGTTAAATTAATGCTAGAATTTATTTATAAAGACTCTAAGGAGCTTAGAATTAATGGAGGATTATTTTATATTCTTGTTTTGAGAAAACCCTAAATTTTGAAATTTTGGGATTTTTTATTTAGGAGAAGAGAACTCAAAGAATTAAGGATTTTTTGGATTTGAGCAAGAGTTGAGCTTAACTATAAAACTTTTTAGTGCTAAGAGGTAAGTGTAGATATCATTTCATGAGTATGATTCTCCAGATGAGAATTTTTGCTAAAGTCTATTATATTCATAGATATCTAGGTGTGTATGTTCTTTATGAATTCAATTTATTTAAACCCTTCTTAAATAGAATCTTTGAATGTTGATAATGACTTAGTTATTTTCCTTGGACCAAGTTCATTAATAAGCATTTGTTATGCATAATATGATATATTATTTATATGTTGTGATCTCTTGATCACTTTTAATTACTGTTGAACTAATACATGATATGTATATCACGGAACATACATTATAGAACGCTTTTCCCAATGAAAGTTAATTCATTGATCCAATGTGCATAGAGGAAACCTGGCTGATAAGATATAGTATCAGTGTTCCACCTAGAGGGGATCACGAGCTCTAGGCATATGCCTGCGAAAGCATATGTGCCACGTGAAGGTAGCAAGGCTACCCAAACGTTATGATATGATATCAGTTCTATGTTATGTTTATTTGATAATGCCATTCTTTATTGACATTTATGTTCTTAAAAATAATCTTGATTTGATATTCATATATGTATTATGAAATGATTGGATAGTGCTACCCTTTATAAGTACTTATGATATTAATGTATATATGTTAAGATTTCTTTTTAGTACCCTGGTGCATGTTCAAGATTTGCTATTTAAGTATTCTATATATATTATTCATTCTGATTGTTCACATCTTACTGAGTAGAAGGCTCACCACTCTTCTGTGGATTTCAGGTTTTAGCTTAGTTCGAGAGAGAGTTAATCCTGAAGACAGAGCTTCTTGATTTCCTTTTCCACAAGTAGACTCTTTTATGTAATATTTTTTAGATAAAAGTTGAATTATATATATATGTATTCATGTCTATGAGAAGTATACTCTTAGAAGCTCCGTAGATGTGTGTGATGTTGCTTATTCTTTTGTTGTCATGGATGGCATTGTAGATTTTTTCTTATTCCATATTGATGTTAGAATTATCTTTTGATCGGTAAGGAACAAGAGGAAATGTCATATCAGGTTGATGAAATATATAAGATATGAATATTTGGTATGATGCTAGTATGTGTTATATGTTTGATCCAGGTTAGCTAAGGGTTCTACGGGTGTACGGTGACCTTATGCCTATCCTTGCCCTAGGACCGTCGCACCAGTGGTTTTGGGGTGTGATAATATATCACACAAAGCATTTGTATCAAAGCAAGCCCTAGACCAATTATTACAAGGTCTTTCCCTTAGTCAATCTATAGCCTTTGTAATTTTTTCCTCAATGACTTCAAGACTTTTTTTTTTCAATGTAGTATCATGGATGACCTAGTAGCATACCATAACATATCTTAAAATTCTTTCTCTCTAAACCTTCCTTTGAAATTGATATACAAGTGCCTCACACACATTTTGTATTCAAAATTGAGAAATAGTTCCTCAATACTCTTAACCAATCCCTAGAAAAGGCAAAACAAAGACTTGATCAATGCAAGTATTAGCATTATTAAAAAAGAAAAGTTAAAGATTTAGAATTTATAACTTTTGTTTATGAGACATAAATACCTATTGATTGCTATTGTACATCTCCAAATCTTTTTTTAGTAGACTTAGGAACCATTTTCATGTCATTTTGCATTCTATTTCAATCACTGCTCATGCAAGTGGAAAGATGCAATCGTTGGATTAATTCCCACAACACTCAATAATTGGCCACCATAATTGCCTTTTAGGAAACATCCATCTAGGCATATTAGATTCCTATATCTAGATTTCAATGCATACTTCAATTATACCAAAAAATGTACATCCCTTTGAAAGGACCTTTATCTTTCATGAACTGTATTGTTGAACTATAATGTGTCCTCAACAATTCAAGCTTGTACCTATGCAGCATTCAGTACTGCTTAGCTATATCTTCCTCAATTTTTTTCAAAGCAAATTACTTGGCCCTCCAAGTTTTACTCCTGGTTATGGTATATCTTGTCACCTTTTTCACTCTGGCAAGTAACCCATTCACACTCCAATTAGGATCACTTATAAAATATTATAAATACATATCACCAATCTTCTTAGAAGTGAGATAGAAGTTTTTGAAAATATTCTCACATGAATGCTTCAGGTTGCAACTTCTTAGCTATAAAGTTTTATTCATAAGGTCTTTTAAATCAAACTTTGCTGCATATACAAAGAAATCACAATTTGTAGCCTTATTGTAGCACTTGCATTTGCACCTTATATTTTCATTCTTTGGAAATCATACTTGGAATATGTTTTTCAAAGAATGTTATATACAATATCATTTTTATTATTGAATAACTGTTCAACCTTTAAATGAGGATCTTCCATGTCCCTTTGAGCATCAAACTCATGAAACTTCTATTTTTCATCATCCTCAGAATCATTGTCAATATGATGTAACTCGTATGAATCACCATATTCTGAGTTATCATCTTCATTAGTTTTAAGTTTCAAACTTGCTTCCACATCTTCAAAATTTTCAGCTTCACCTTTTGCTGCTTTGGGCCTACCCTTTTTCCCTTTCATCTGAGTCTAATTCAATACTTCCAATAAGTCATCATCACCATCTAATAGGTCATAATCTTGATATTTAAATTTAATATCATCATCCTCATTTACTATCCCTTGTTTGACGTCATCAACATTTGATTTTTATGTGGAATCCCCATCAAACATTGCATTTATATCTGCAACACTGTAACCTGCTTGCAATAAGTATGCAACTTCTTTAGCATCAAGTACAATACTTGTAGTACCTATAAAGAGGGGTATTTGACTTTCCAACCCTTGACTGGCATGCTCATCAACTAATGGAACAACTTGAATGTCATCATGTTCACTATCATTAGGCATATTAGGATAAACATAGCTTCATGACTCACAATGCCTTCATGCATATCACTCATCAGTCCTTCACTCTTATGCACAAAGGCACTCTTTGCATCATCAACTTGTTTGATTAAGAGACCACTGTCATCAACAGGTATATGGAATTCTTTCATAGAAGGGTTCGTTGGCAATATTTCTGATGTCTTTCTAGAGTTTCCCATTTTTAGGAGAAGCAACCTCCTCCTAACTGTTTGTTTCTTAATTGGATTTGGGACAACCTTAACATGTTCAACTAGAACTTCTTCATCTATCTCCTCAATCATATCACTACTCTTTTTACGTGGGGGATCAACCAAGTCCTTCAATTCATCTTCATCTAAATGCTTCACATACAAGTCTATTTTCCCATACTCAGCTCCATTTTATCCCATCTCTAGCACATGTTTATCATTCTCAAGCAATTTTATATCAATGTGAAAGTCCTAATTATACCTTTTCCAGTAGTCCATTAAGATTTATTGCTTGTTGAACCTTCACATCTAAATTAATCAATGACAACTTGTCCACACGACAATTTATCAAGCTCATAGTCTCTTCATCAAAGTATCCATATTCTTCAATTTCACCATTATAATGGACAACAATGGTGAAGTAACCTTCATGATCTATATAATTACAATAACGTAATTATTCAACTCCCGCTTTCTTTAAACTACCATTTATAAAAGAAACTCAACAACTCAATGTCAAATAGTTTTGTGGAGCAAGAGAGAGAAAAGGAATGAGAGCATATGAGATTAAAATTCAGAGAGATTAGTATGGCATAGTTGTTGGTCTTGAGGAAGAAGAATAATGAATGAGAGAGATTGGGGAAGAAGAATAATGAATGAGAGAGAAGTTTATCATTGCGGACTTAGGAGTTATTCTGTACGTGGTGATGGATCATGGAGTAAGGACAATTTAATGTGGAGCTTTGGAACGCGCAAAATGATGTTTAATAATATTAAGTATAGGTTACGTCAGATTTTTTATTTATGTTATGTCAAAAAAAGAAAGAAAGAATAACTGTTGCGATAAAATAACTATCTGAAGATTTTTTTACAATAAATAAAAATTTATGGATAAGTATAAATTAAAAAATAAGTTTAGATATAATTAATATAATTTAGCATGATGAAACTTAATGATTATTTTGATTGACAGTTAAAAACTAAACGAATAGTGTTGAGTCTTCGTTACTGCTCAGTCCAAGTGTTTAATTAAAAATAATTTGAAGAAAAGAAAAACCTTAAAAAAATACAAAACAAAATGCTATTTTTTTTTTAGCATTTTGTTTTCTTAGTTTTTTTTTTTTTAATTTTTTTGTGGTTGACCAATGATAGCCGGAACGTTGACTATCAATTATTTACTGTCTGCTAAATCAAACAGCCTATACAAGGAATCCCTCATTTATCATTATAATAAAAACTTGTATTAATTTGATAAAAATTTATTGAAAAGTGAAGGTCTCTATTCTCCCAATGCAAAATAAGCTTAAAAAAATAAAAAAAAAAACATTTATAAGTCTTTTTCGAATGTATATACATCTAAAATAAAACATTATTAAAAAAAAAAACCAGTTTTTAATATAATTTTAGTCCAAACACCGACCTCAAAGTTTGCACATTGGACATGCTCATATCTGCATAATTGCATAATTTGATTAATATATATTTACTTTAAACATAAATATAATTTAACAGTAATTATATATACCATCTTCATATTACATATAATTTTAAAGTCTCATCAGTCTCAAACCTCAAAATTAAAATATATATATATATTTTCTATTTATTTAAAAATAAAATTATTTTATTTCAATTAATATTCATATTATAAAATATCAATTATTTATTTTGATTGCAGAAGAAAACAACATACAATTAGACTACATTATTAGAAACTAAAATCAATTGATTGTAGTCTTTAATATCATTAACGCCTACACTTGTAGATCCTTTCGCATCCTCTACTATAAGTATTAGATGGTGGAGGTAGGCAACGTTTACTATAGGGTTCACCTCTTTCGGCATGGCCACAATATGGTAGATCTCGCTTAAGAGCTCCCGGACTAATGTGATTCAACGCGCGAAGAATTCTCTGACTCATCTCCGATTCCATTGACAATTCTTTTTCTTTATCCCCAATGAAATCGCCGCTGCATTGAGTATTTTCAGTGCTAGCTTCAACCATGGCAACAACATTAAACTGGGTAGTGAGTTGTTGAAGAATTAGGACTACCGTAAGTAGATGATAAAAGCAGCAAATTCTCTTCCTTTTTTCCATTTCTTCTTTGAAAGTAAATTTTTTTTTCCCTTTCATTGGTTTTCTACAAAACTCCCAATTGCAATGGGCCACATCAATTATTAGAGTATTGTCCTTTGATATGTGGTAACCAATGGTTTGCCTCCTCAAACTATTCTCTCTCATTATGTAAAAGTCTAGGGGCCATTCGGGGTTTTCGTTTTAGTACCAGTGTTTCATAAGAAGTGGTTTTGGATTGATTGATAAAGATAGGTTATATGTATTAAAAATCAATTTTATGATCAATTGAATGCAGTAACAATTCAATGAATTAATTATAATATACCTCATTATTTAAATAATTAATTATTATATTTATTTATAAGATAATTTATAATATATCTAATTATCATTTATTAATTAGATATTTGTTGAGATAGGGGCACATGTCTCCATATTTTTTAAATTTTTAATGTAAATTTATTATTTAATTTTTAAAATTTATAAAATCAATAAAATAATTATTTTATTTTAAAAATTAATAAAATATTCATTTTATTTTAAAAAATTAACTTTTTAATATTTGATAAAATATTATTTCATTTCATTTTCTTTGGCTTTTTTCCTTTTTCTTTTATTTTCTTTCCAATTTTTCACAATTTTATTTCACTTTTCATTTTTTTCAATTTTCATTATAATGACTTTTGATTATTTATAATTGAAATATATGTTTGTTTGATAATTTTTATTATTTTTATATTTTAAAATAAATTTATTTCATTATCACAATACCATTTTCTAAAATTTTTATGTTTTTTGTTAAATATGAAAGAGTATTTTTTTTTTTAAATCATGCTTGGACGTGATTATATATATATATTAAATTAATTATTATTTTAATCTATTAATAAATTATATTGATTAAATTATGGATGATTTTGATATAACAATAAGATTAAAATTGAAATATTGAAAAGTCACGATTCAGCTCTCATATTTTTTATAAATTAAATTAATTTTTATATTGTTTGATTTAATTATTAATTTAATAGGTAATATTGTGGGTGTTTGAGTAGAAACTTTTATTTAAAAATAGAGTTTTAAAAAAATTTATAATTATTTTTAAATTTTAAAATAATATTTTAAATTAATCACTAAAATATTTAAAAAATCATTTAACATTTCATGTAAGATTCATACACACTCATAATAATAATTGATATCTAACAGTATTATAAGATTAAAAAAAGTGAATTGCATGAGAATAGTGGTAATTAATTATTTTCCAAATAAGTTCACGTGGAGCTTAGACAAACTTTGCTCCCATCAGCGCCAATCCTAAATTGATGGATATGTCATCTTTCTTTTGTTTGGTCTTAAACTTTCAACACAAATTATATTCTTATCTTGAGCTTCGACAGCGAACACAAAAAGAAATACACTTGTGATCTGAAAATGGCATTCAATATTAATAAAATAGTAAATATATGGCTTCCTTCTATGGTGATTTTTTTTTATGAAATATAATTGATTAAAAATCCAACAAACAATCAAATATTAAGAAGCTAATTAAATAGTATTTTATCTAATTATATTTTTTCAATCGTATAAAAGTTAATTATTTTTTTTTATTTTACTTATTTAAATTTATAAATTTTTTTATGAAAATATAATTAATTTATTAATTTTTAATACGTTGCTATTTAATATATATTTTTTATTAATAAATATCAGTCATTTATCATTTAATATTAATTGAGAGATATATTAAGAAAAGATTAAGCAAAATTTATTGATTTAACTACAATAATTATATTTTGTTCCATATACTTATTTTTGTAGAACATATAAAGTAATAATTTAAACTTATAACCGGCTAAAAGAAAAATAAAGAGTTAGCACATTAAAAATTTAACTCTGGCTAATTAACTAAAAAATTTACTAAAATTTCAAAGATTTTTCTAATTTAGTCACTAAAATATATTTTGATAAGTCGAAAAACTAATGTTTTATTTTTTATTTTTTTCAATAAGAAGTAACATGAAAAATTCAGACTAAAACTCTAGTATCATCAATCAAGTTGATTCAAATCCTACGTCATTATTAATCTGACAAAGAAAGTGGGGCTAACTATCAATCTCTCTTTCCATCTCTTTCTTACTCTTTCAAATTTCTAAATTCATTTCCCTTTCCAAATCAAATTTAATATTTTTATGTTTTATAATAAATATTTTAATTATAAAATATATAATTATTAAATTTTTTTTAATCTATCTGAACATTTCTAATTAATTTATTTATCACTTTAATATCTCTCTACTTTCCTAATCCTCTTATATTCTATATATTTTAATTATTATTTTATTTTTAACATTTTTTTATGAGAATATTATTATAATATTAAGAAAAAATATAATTTTGATTAGAAAATGAGGTAATTAAATTGAGATATATAAAAAAAAATTAAAATATTTATTTTAAGGCAAAGAGAGTAATTAAGACTAAATAAACAACTAATTCTTATGAAGAACCAACCTTCACTGCCTTCTTGTTCTTTTTCTCTTCATTATCATAATTCTTACTTTCTACCTCGATATCTACTCCATACTTCTATTCAAGAAATCTACATATTTTGGTGTTAACACCAATTTATCAGAATTCAAAATATCAAACAAATTCAAAGTTTTGAGTATCAACATTCTTAAAGTTTCAATATTCCTATTCGGTAACTCCATATTGTTACTAACAATTTTTTTTTTGTTATTTTTGCAAGGAAATTAGAGTTAGGAAGTTTAAATTTCAAAATAATAATAATAATAATATATGTATTCTTAAATTATTATATTATTTAATAAAAAAAAGGAAAATCGAAAATTAAAAAGTGTGGCACAGATAGAAGAAGTAATACCTACCTGAATTGCGAGCCAAGGAAGAAGAAGATGGGTTGTGAGCTTCGATGATCAGTCAACGAACCAACAACTAGAGACAACTTGTTGCAAGACTAGGGTTAAGCAATCAGTCGATTCGGTTTAAATCAAATTAAATTGCTCAAAAATTAAATAGACCGAAATGCAAATCTTTATAATCAAATTGAACCAATTTATAAAATAAATCGAATCAAATCAAACTGATTTTTATACGCTGTGAACTAAATAAAACTGACTTATTTCAGTTCGGTTAATTCATTTTAAAATATATATAAGATTAGAGTATTGTAAAATGATGTAGTTTTACACTTATATATTTCTTATATTACATATTTAAAAAAAATAATATATACATAAATTTCAATCTATTCAATTTGTTTCAGTTTTTTGAAGTAAAAACCAAATCAAATTGATTTATTAAAAAACTAAACTGAACCAACCAAATTAGATTTAGTTTGGTTCAGTTTCAAGTTTTCTCAACTTTCTGCTCACCCCTATGCGAGATGCCAGTGGAGATCAGAGATCATGCAATAAGAGGAGGTTAGCGAAGGAGCTTGGATTCATGGTTGAGAACAAAGATGGAGCTGGGTTGATCGAAAATGAGTGATGGCAAAATTTTGATGTCAGTCAGGTCGAGATCGGCCTTGGTGATAGCTGAATCTCGAACAACTATAACAGTGGTAAGAGATTGGCTCTTGACTGCTGATGGTGATGATGATGCGGATACACAATTAGAGATGGTGGCGGCAAAATGGCCAAAAGCCACAAGAATTATTAGTTAATGGACAATGCGTTGGCATTAGCCTCTCTATGAAACTTGCGGTGAGACGCCAGTAGAGATAAGAGATCCTGCAACAAGTGGAGATTAGCGGAGAAGCTCGAGCTCATGTTTGAGCACGGTGATGGAACTAGGTTGATCAAAGCGAGTGATGGCGAAACTTTACTGCTAGTCAAGTCGAAATAAGCCTTGGTGATGGTTGAAGTAGTAAGAGGTTAGCTCTTGAGTTGATGGCGTTGATGATGTGGACGCATGATTGGAGATGGTGGCAGCAAAAAGACTAAAAAGCTAAAGGAATTAGGTAATGATTAATGGGTTGGCATTAGCCTGTTAATAAAATATGGGCTCACCCGTTGATTTGGATTAGTGATCTGACATAGCATATAAGTCAGATGGTTTAAGTAACATAAATTCAAGGTGTCATATTGACTAAGTTGGGATTGAAGTGACGTGTCACGCCAACCATTCTGAAAAGATTTTGATATGATATAAATAATTTTTGATTGAAAAAAAAAATTAAGTATTTATCTGTATCAAATTGAATTTTAATTACCCCATTAGAAAAATTGTCAAAATTTAATCATTTTTGGGTGTCATTTACCCATTCATTTCAGTAGTGTTTGGCATTTTATTGTACAGGTAGCGTGCTTCATGAATTTTGCTGTTTGCTATTCTAAGATATGTTAATTTTCTGCACTCCTTCCTTCTCCTTCAACGCCAATAAATAATTATAAAACCATTGTTAAACCACATGATTTTACCTCTATCCAAGAGGTCGTTTCCTTTTCATGATTGTCTCCATCCGAAAGGATATTTCATTTTCCTCTTCTGTTATTAATTAACTCAATCACTACCATAAGAACCTGTAGACAATGTCGGCTTGAGTGCAAGTTACTCCCAATTGATGTTAATTTATTGGATTAAACTCTACACTAAATATGAATATTATGGTGAGATGGGGTTTGAGCATGTAATCATCATTTTATATTATGATTAATTTTATTTTTATTTGAATTTACATGTAAAAATATTATTGTAAAGAATCAAATCTAATCTAATTTACAATTTACAAATCAATTCAAATTTAATCTAAAATTTAAAATTTACAAATTAAGTTGAAATTTGAATCGATACATAATTTAATTAATAATCTCAACTAAAAAGAAATTTTAAATCACTTGGAAATTTGAAATGATCTAATCTAAACCTTTTAAAAATACTATATCTAAAATTATCCTAACCTAAAGTAACCTGACGCAAATTTGTTCCTTCCAATCCTTTGTGACTGCTATATGCTATTCAATAATGCCCAAAATTTTTTTTCTTTGATTCAAGCATTTGGTGACCTTCAAATCATTATCGGACAAACATTATATATATGTATTGAACCATCAACAAATATTTAAATGGTAGATTGGAAAATCAAGGAGATAATGTAAAATGGTAATTCTCAAGGCTAAACTATTGCCAATCACATCTCATCATCATATCATGAGTCCACATCTTCAAAATTTCCAATGAAGCCTTTAAGGCTTGTCCATGGCAACCTGCATATTCACTGGATCAACTTTGATAGATTCTTCTTGGATGTCATAAACACGTCCTAGCCGTACTACTCCATAATATAAATCATTGGTAGGGAGAAATTGAAAGGCACAGTTGGTTTTTACTTTTTAGAAAGAGGGTGAGAACTTGAGAACATGAGCTGTTAAATAAAAAGGAAACACTCGTTCTGAAATCATTTAACTTATTATGCTTTGTTTATTGAGTTTCTAAAACTTTTTTTTTTTCATTGAGGTTTCGAATTTTTTTTTATTGATAACTTTTTTGATAGTAAAAATAAAATTAATGAACGTAATACCAAATTTAAAAACATTTAAAAATTTATACTAATTTTTTGTTATAAAAATTATTGAAGTTGTAAAAAAAAAAAAAAAAACTCATTTCTACATTCCTAAATTTTTAAAATTTTATATATTAAATATTTAAAAGTAATATGATATTTTTATAATTAATACATTGCTATTACATAATTTCTCATCAATTTTGTTTTTGTTATAGAAAAAGTCCTCAAATGAAAAAAAATAAAAATAAAAATTTAAGGACTTAATATTGTAACAAAACAAAAATATTAAGGATTCAATAAACAATTAGTTTAAAATTTAGGAGTTCCAAAATGCCTTTTTTTTTTTGAGAAATTGTAAAGAGTGAGTTTGTGACTATTTTGTTTTCTGAGTTGCCGTCTGTAGCAGGCTAGTACGCCCTAATTGAAAGCAATGTTTTCAAAATCGGTAAAAGCAAAAAGTCAGATGATCAGAAATTCGATCGGGATCGAATTGATTAAATTGAAAAAAAAAAATAGTATATATATATATATATATATAATTTGATATTTATTATATATATGATGAAAATAAATATAATTTGACACTTATTAATTTTTTATCAAAAATTTAAAAAAATTTTAAATTTTTTTTTGATCCGCTCGAGCCGAAAAAATTGATCCGGTTCGACTAATTCACTGGTTAACCAGTCGGTTCATTATTTTTTTAATTGATTTTTAAGAGATGAGTTTTTAAGACTGACCGGACCAATCTTTGATTCGATTCTCAATTTTTCAATTAGACCGATCGGTTCAATCCAGTTTTAACAATAATGGTTGAAAGAGGCTTGCGGTTGTAAGATAAAAATGCTGTAAATTGAGAAGCTTTTATACTAATTAATTGATAGGTTTTAAAGTCTATGATAGATTAAAAAAAGTGTCAAAGTTCATAATTTTTTTTCCCTTAAATCTAAATGTATATGGTATAATTTATGTGTAAAAATTCAACATATGAATTTTATTAATAAAATTTATTTTAATTAATAATAAAATTTATGTGTTTGTAATAAAATTTAAAATGATAGAATTCATCTATCAGTTATATTATCTCACTATAACAATATTCTTAGAGGTGGGTGAATAGGAATATAAAATTTTTTATACATTTTTAAGCTCAATTGTAATAATAACCAAGATAAATTCAAGCAAAACAAATAAAAAGATAGAGTTAGAGAAAATTTAGTCAATTTATAGTAGTTTGGAGCTCAACTCTTTCTTACATTCACTTCTTTCAACATCAACCCGATATTGAGGTTTCACTAACATGGTTTCACAACCCAACACTTTTGAACAGTCTCAACGGGATTTCGCCTTTTCTTACAATTGGTTTCCCACCAATTTAGTGTTTCTCCACAAAAACTCAAGAGGTTTTAAGTTTATCTCAAAACTTTACAATGCTTTTTGAGAATTACAAATTTAAACACAAAAGCTTTCAATTAGCATAAGATAGAATGAATATAATACAAGTGATTAGCTCAAAATATTCAACAATATAAATAATTAAAAGATAAGAGCAAATTTAATGGAATTTAAAAGATAAGAGCAAATTTAATGGAATAGTTAATCTTAAGCTTTCAAAAGCTTGTTCTATCTTCAAAATATCACATATTTATAGTTTCAATACCTTGTAATAAATTATGATCGTTTGGAGCCTATTTAATGCAAATAAGGTCTTGAAAATAGTTTCCAACAACTATAAATTTTAACAGTTTTATCTGATGTGACAATTCAATCACCAGTAATAGGCATTATTATGTCGTAACGGTCGTTCCATGTGAAATCTTAACGGTCATGAAGAACTATAATGGTTGATCAAATTGCTCACAGTATCTTCTTTCAAATCCTAGCAAATCTTTTGTAATGGCTGTTATGATATGGTAACGGTCATTCTTTATTGTCATGCTCGTTATGTACAATAACGAGTGTTAAATTTGCTTATGTGTCTTTTTATCCAATTTGAATATTTTCCATAATGGCTGTTACTGAAACATAACGGTTGTTCCACAATAGTAATGGTCATTCCAATAAGTAATGGGCGTTAAAATTGCTTTCAAGTCTTTTGTTTATATTAATCATGATCCACAATGGTCATTACATGCTTGTAATGGCCGTTAATATACTTGCAAAATATAACTCAACATAGACACAAGAAAGTTGTATTTTTATTCTTTTTAGAAAAAAAGGCATTTTGAAACCCTTGTACTTTCTCAGTTTTAGCTATTGAGTCCCTATAATTTACTTTTTATCGATTAAGCCCTCCAACTTTAATTTTTCAATATATCAAGTCTTTTTTAATGGGGCTTAACGGGGGTGCACTGCACGCTTGTTAAAAGTGCATCAAGTGATATAAAGATGCTAACTGAACTGATTTTGGTGACATGAAAAAAAAAAAGAAATTAAAAAAGAAAAACGACCCTATTTTAAAAGGAAGCCTCTCCCTTCACTATTATTCTAAGAACCCTAACCTGATTTCTCAAATTCCTCTTCAAGATCTTTAAAATCAACAAAACCAAAACTCTCATTTCGATTCACCTTCTTCATCCAACAATGATTTTCTTGAACAAATGAGTAGTAGCAGCAGCGGAGGAGGAGTTTGTGGTGGTACTGGAGGATAATCGACTATTTTTTTAATTT
Organism: Aleurites moluccanus; assembly: GCA_948193065.1. Taxonomy (NCBI): domain Eukaryota; kingdom Viridiplantae; phylum Streptophyta; class Magnoliopsida; order Malpighiales; family Euphorbiaceae; genus Aleurites; species Aleurites moluccanus. The sequence continues at coordinate 15,565 of CANXYC010505384.1, forward strand.
ATGATTTTTAATCATCTTTTCAACACAAACATGATTGCAATAGCAATTTGTGCTCTCTAAGACACATTCTCAAATGCCTATAAAGTCAAATAATCTCCCCGTAGAAATCATGTAAAAAATGTCATCTTAGCATCACTGATAAGTACCTAAAGTATAATATATTTTGAATATAAATTATTATATTATTTTAATTTTTTGTACATTTATATAAGATAAAATACTTGATATGGTTTGAGTTTGTGTTTATGGGTTTTGATAGTGTATTTAGAGATTTTAGCATAAAAGAGCAAGGATTTTGGAATTTGGAAGCATTTTTAAGGAAGGTCGCCATCAAAACAGAGTTGAAATAGCAGAGAGCTATGCAAGGAAGAAGTTTGGATCAATTTGGAAGAGAAAGCAGCAGTGAAAAGCAAGGAAAAGTGTTGCACTGGCCGTGTAGAATTATTTCTCTCTAGACAAAATTCAAAAAGTTGGTTTTTACTCTGCACGGTCGTGCAAAATGAGCTGTATGGTTGTGCATATTATTTCCTCTTTGTATCTTCATGGGCTTTAAGTTGCATGGCCATGCAAGGCAGTCTGCACGACTGTGCTATATCTGGAATGACCTGATGTGCGATTTTTGGGGCTTTTAAAGATAAATCTTCCATGTTTCAAGATTTGAAGATCCAACTTAATTTAGGAAAGTTGTCAACTCCAAAACTTTCCAAAACTCTAAATCAAAACTCTATATAAAGGATTTATCTTGTATCATAAAGATTATCAAGGATTCTACTCAAGTACTAGGGTTATTCAAGTTTAAGTTGTATTTTGAATTTTTCAAGTGACTTTGGGAGGAAGAGCTCAAGTCATCATTAGTTTCTTTCTTAAACTCTTCCAAACCTTCTACTTTAAATTTCAATAAAGTTTGTGATGTGTTTCAATTAATTCAGTTTAATTTCACTATTATTGCTTCAATTACCATGAGTAGCTAAATTTCTCTATCTAGGGTTTAGATGTAATCTATTAGGATTCTTATGATGACCTATGCTTGATTAATTGGGGAAAATTATTGGGATTAATTATTAATTTAAGAATTATATGTAGTGTGATTATTTGGCCATTAATTATATTAAATCATGGTATTATGTGAAGTAGCAAGAGTTGTATTATGGTATTAGATCATTGAATTAGTAAACTTAAGGAATGAGTTCCCTAGAGATAGGAACACTCTTTTATGATAAATTAAAATGTAATCAAAGAACTTAATGAGTTTGTGCTACTATCTTAAAATCATGAGAGTAGACTTAAAATTTACATGAATATTTATAATTTTCCATGAGAGAGGACTTTACATAGTTAGGGAAACCTTGATCATTAATCCCAGTAATTAACCTAATTGAGAAAAGCACAGTGAGTCATAGGTACCCAATGGACGAAATCTAAATCCTAGACTTTTCTTCATATTATAATTTGTTTAAATTTAGATTCTTTAGAACACTAATAATCTCTTTTTGGTTATCTAAATAATAGAAGAATTTAAATAAATTGGTTTTTAACTAATTTCCTTCCTCGAGGGATCGACACTCTTATTCACACACTAAACTTGATTGGACGACTCGTGCACTTGCAGTTTTTACCTAAAAATCACTTTCTAAGAGTAAAGATTTGGGTTAGGTATTTTATCAAACACCAAGCGCACATCATTGATATAACCAAAAGAACCATACAAACTAACCAATTTGGTATTGCACAAAAGATCAAAACTAAGGCCCTCAACCAATTTGGGGAATGAACTGGAAGTAGAGGAGTTCTTAAGCACCAAAACTAGATACTTTTCACTCGAATCCTTATTCGCTTCCTCGATATTGTCTTCTTCTTCTTCTTCTTCTTCATAATCCTCGTATATAACCTCTAATGGTGCTTTTATATCCCATTCAATAGACAACCCTTCAAAATATAGTTTCAGTAAATCGAGAGAGTAGATTTGATTTTCCAACACCTGAATCTCTAATTAATATGTGTCACACCCCAACTCCAGTGGTGTGACGGTCCTAGGGCAAAGGTAGGCTTAAGGCCACCATAAACCCGTAGAACTCACATATCCTGGATCTCATTAATATTACACATTTATATCGAATATAGATATCATACAATAATCATCTTTATAATCAGTATAAGCATAATTCATATCCTTCTTTTTATATCATTTCATAAATTTTCTCTTGTTCCTTACTGATCAAAAGATGCATCCCACATCACTAAGGAACAAGAGTAATCCAATAAATCATACATGAAAATATTATCATCCCCAATGACTAACTACGGAGCTCTAGAGTATACTCCCAATACATATTGTGTCATAATACCATATCATGAATATACAAAATTATATTTCAAAATAATTACAATGAAGGCTTCTTGGAAGAATGAGTCAAGAAGCTTGATCTTCTCTACTAGCTCCCTCTCGAGCTACACTATTACCTGAAATCCACAGAAAAGGAGTGAGCCTTCAACTCAGTAAGATATGAACATGCAATATGAATGAAATACATACACATATATATAATCCGAAAGAAATATCAATTTCAAGAACATGGGCAAGAATCAAAATGTGGCTAGGCTTACAAGAAACAGAAGTCCTCACAATCGAATAGCACTATCAAATATCATGGTAGAACTACAGAGTGCATCAGTAGCCATGCTACCTATCACAATAGAGCGCATCAGTAGTCTTTGCTACCTTATTGCAAACGCATGCTTGGCCAGGCATACACCTAGAGCTCGTGGTCCCTTCTAGGTGGAACACTGGTACAATAACCCTACCAACTAGGTTCCCAAAGTGCACAATGGACCAATGAATTTACTCTCATTGGAAAGAGCATTCTATCCATAGGGTCATATGGTTTCAATCTCACAAAAATATATTGGTCGCAAGACCATCAACATATATCATAATTTTAATCAAATTTAACAAGTAAGAAGCAAGTAGGAATCATGTGAACTTGATCCAAGAAGATTGACCAAGTCACTTACATTATATATATATATATGGTAATTAAATGAACAAGTGGAAAATCTCAGAATTTAGGATATCACAAATTTTCAATTAATAGCTCAATGATATAATATCAAATATGCAAGAATCATATGGTTTAGCATTATGAATATTCGGTCATATCATCTCAAAGAAATAATAAACAAATGCAATGTTTATACTTACCTCTTATACAATCTTATCTCTCGAATTTCCTTTAACAGATTGCCCACAATGATCTCCTCAATTTCTTTGATTTCCTTCTCCTAAGAATTTTTCCCAAATATACAAAATTAGAGTTTTCCTAAATCAATAATATTCAACATGATTTCTGAATATTTAACCATCTTAGAGTTTTTATTCTTAATTCCCATCATCAATTTAATTCATCTCTTAAAGAAAAATCTGCATTTAATTCGAATTTACTGTTCATGTTACTGTTCATGACAGTCCATTAATTCTAATTCCTCCAACATTAATTACCATTAATAGCTTTCAATTGCTTGCTATAAATTCTATATACCTTGAATTAATTATTCTAACTGTCAGATTTAATTAATCTAAAAGAATATGAAATTTAAAGAAATTTACCTTATTTCTCCAACACTAAATTTTCTGAAATATTCTGCTTGAATCTGATAATTTTTACCTTATAATATACTAATATAGAGATATAATGCATTAATTTTGAATATTAATGCCTTAGACAAGAAATGGAACAAATCTGGAAAAGACGGAAGAAGAATGAAGAAAGAAGAAAGAAAATCGCACAGAAAATTGCTACTGGGCACTGGGTTAAATAGGCCACTGCCCAAAATCCCGCTCGCCAGCTCGCCTAGCCAACCTGCCCCGGCAATGCTACCTCACATAAGCTAGCTCGCTATTCCTAGCTCGTACTTCCCAACTCGCACTTTCCAGCTCACCAAACTAATCCGGCAATGCCACTTCGCAAAAGCTACTTCCCTATTCTAGCTCGCATATTTCACCTCGCATATGCTGCCTCGCCAAACTCTCCTCGCGAACTCTTCCTCGCATATTCCACCTTAGCAATGCCTCTTCGCCAACTCGCTTCGCCTATCTCCCTCTTCGTCAAACTCTGCTCGCGAACTGCCACTTCGTACATTCCCTCTTCGCATAAAGCCACCTCGCCTTTTCCTCTTCGCCAAATCCTTCTTCGCATATGCCGCCTCGCATATGTCTCTTCGCCTATTGCCACTTCTGCAATCTCTCTTCACCACTTTGCTAACTCGCATTTGCCGGCTTGCAAAATGCCACCTCGCATTTTGTTGGCTCGCCATATCCAGATCTTGCTGAGCTAAAACTCTTCCTCGGCAACTTATACTTAACCAGCTCGCAAATGAGCTACAAACATCCAAACTTCCTGATTATTTTTGTCACTTAAAATAGACATGTAGGGGCTCAACATATCTAAAATTAAAATCATAAAGGCAACTACACTGACCATGGTGACTTTGTAAAAGTCACCCAGACTTACTGCCCCAAAATCTATCCTAACAGACCTGATAAATTCCACTCTCCACTGAGTTATACTTATTTAAAATTTCTGAAATTTTACAACCAATATCACAACATACAAAGAAACATTTTTCATGTTTACACCTTTGGCTCAAACTATCTCAGTCATTCCCAAAAATTCCAAACAGACACAGACTTCCTGCAAAAATACTAAACCAGACAAGTCCTGCTCAAGGAGACATAACTCCTCACACGCATATAATTTTACCAAGCCATTTAACAGAATTTAAATTTGAAACATAAATCCACAAATTTTATGTTTTACACTTCACCAAATTATTTCTTTAAGATTAAGCATTCAGCCTCATAAAATTCTACAAATCAGAATTTCTGGATTTCTCAAACATTCTCATCCTTAATTAATTTAAATTCATTAAATACACAATAAATAAAATACAACAAAATGACAGATATTACATTATTCCCCCCTTAAATAAATTTATCCTCGATTTTATAATAATCTACCTCAAGCCTGAAATAAATGAGGATATTTATCTTGTATGCTTTGCTCACTCTCCCATGTGCATTCTTCCAAAGCTTGATTTCTCCATAAGAATTTAACCATTGGTATCTCCTTGTTCCTTAACTTCTTAACCATTCGATCTACGATTGCAATTGGGATTTCTTCAATTGTCAAATCTGGTTGGAGGTCCACTTCTGGCACTTGTAGCACATGAGAAGGATCAGCCATATACTTACGAAGCATCGATAGATGGAATACAGAATGCACCTTATCCATTCTAGGAGGCAATGCCAACTTGTATGAAACCTCTCCAATCTTGCTCAATATCTCAAAAGGTCCAATAAATCTTGGAGACAGCTTGCCCCTCTTGCCAAACCGTAGGGCTCCTTTCATTGGAGAAATCTTTAGAAACACAAGATCTCCAATGGAAAATTGAAGATCCTTTCTCTTTGGGTCGACATAACTCTTTTATCTACTAAAAGCTATCTTCAATCTCTCTCGGATCAATGAAATTTTTTTTGAAGTATACCTTATCAATTCCGGTCCTTCGATATGCTTTTCTCCAACTTCATCCCAATACAAAGGAGATTTGTATTTCCTTCCATACAAAGCTTCATAAGGAGACTTCTGAATCGTGAAATGATAGCTGTTGTTATAGGCAAACTCTATCAAAGGCAAGTGAGCATCCCAATTCCCTCCAAAATCTAGTTTGCACATCCTCAGTATGTCTTCTAGAGTTTGGATGGTTCTCTCTGATTGCCCATCTGTTTGCGGATGGAAAGTTGTGCTGAAATCAAGCTGAGTACCCAAACATTCTTGCAATTTCTGCCAAAACCTCGAGATGAAATGAGTACCTCTATCCAAGATAATCGAAACTGAAACTCCATGAAATTTGACAATCTCATCCATATAAATCTGGGCATACTGAGAAACTTTATAAGTTGTCTTGACTGGTAAGAAATGGGTCGACTTAGTTAATCTATCCACAATGACCCATATTGAGTCAGAGCCCCTTGAAGTTCTTGGCAAACCAACCACAAAATCCATGGTCACCCTCTCCTATTTCCATTCCGGTAATGGCAACTCTTGGAGTAATGCTGATGGTTTCTAATGCTCGAACTTAACTTGTTGACAAGTTAGACATTTGGCTACATATTCAGCAACATCTCTTTTCATTCCACTCTACCAATATAAATTCTTGATATCATGGTACATCTTTGTTGCACCTGGATGCACATTATACTTGGTATGATGTGCCTCCTTAAGAATCATATCTTTCAACACATCCACTGCTGGAACAGATAGCCTACTACCATGCCTTAACATACCATCATCCACATTAAATCCTGGAGCTTTTTCTGATCCCACTTCATTCCTTATCTTCACCAATTGAGGGTCTTTATTTTGAACTTCTCTAATTCGATCTATGAGAATCGGCTTGACTTGGAAATTTGCCGAAAGCACTCATGAATCTGACAATTACAAATTGATTATCATATCATGCAATCTCTGCACTTCCCTCACCAAAGGCCTTCTGCTCACTTGAATATGGGCTAAGCTCCCCAAGGACTTCCTGCTCAATGCATCAGCCACAACATTGGCTTTTCCTGGATGATATAAGATTTCACAGTCATAATCCTTAAGCAATTCTACCCATCTTCTCTGCCTAAGGTTAAGATATTTCTGCTGGAATATATACTTCAAGCTCTTATAATTTGTGAAAATCTCACACTTCTCACCATACAGGTAGTGTCTCCAGATTTTCAATGCAAACACTATTGTAGCCATCTCAAGATCATGAGTTGGATAATTCATCTCATGCCTCCTCAACTGCCTAGAAGCATAGGCTATCACTCTTATTTGCTGTATAAGCACATAACAAAGCCCCACTCTTGATGCATCGCAATACACCGTATATCCTCCTTCACCCAATGACAAAGCTAAAATAGGTGTCGTGGTGAGGCAAGTCTTTAACTTCTGGAAGCTCTCTTCACATGCATCCGACCAGAGAAATTTAACTTACTTTTGGGTAAGCTTGCTCAAAGGGGCTGCAATCTTGGAGAAGTCTTGAACAAATCTCCTGTAGTAGCCTGCCAAACCCAAGAAACTTCTAACTTCTGAAACATTAGTGGATTTCGGCCAACTAAGAATTGCATCCACCTTTCTAGGTTCAACTTTAATCCCTTCTATGCTCACTATATGCCCCAGAAAGCCTATACTCTCAAGCCAAAATTCACACTTTGAAAATTTGGCAAATAGCTGATGCTCCCTTAAGGTCTGCAACACATTTCTAAGGTGTTCCTCATGCTCTTCTTTACTCTTTGAATACACAAGAATGTCATCAATAAACACAATGACAAACTTGTCCAAGAATGACCTGAACACCCTATTCATCAAATCCATAAATGCAGCCGGTGTATTAGTCAATCCAAATGGCAACACTAAGAACTTATAGTGTCCATATTTGGTCCGGAATGCTGTCTTCGATACATCTTCATTCCAAATTCTCAACTAATGGTACCCTGACCTCAAGTCTATCTTGGAGAAATGACTTTCACCTTGCAACTGATCAAATAGATCATCAATTCTTGGCAAAGAATATTTATTCTTGATAGTTACCTTGTTAAGCTGCCTGTAGTCTATGCATAGCGTCATAAAACCATCATTCTTCTTCACAAAGAGTACAGGTGCTCCCCACGGTGAACTACTGGGTCTAATAAATCCCTTGTCAAGCAGATCTTGCAATTTAGTCTTCAATTTTTTCTGCTTAACTGGTGCCATACGGTAGGGAGGAATAGAAATCGAACTCATGCCAGGTAGCAACTCTATACCGAACTCTATTTCTCTATCCGGTGGCAAACCAGCTAACTCTTCAGGAAATACATCCGGAAACTCATTGGCTATTGGAATCTGTTCCAAGCCTTTCACTTCCTTACAAGTATCCTGAAAATAAGCCAAGTACCCTTGGCAACCCTTTCTCAACAATCTTCTTGCCCCAATGGCAGATATTACATTGTATGGTACTTTACTTCGCTCCCCTTGAAACTTAAATTCTTCACCCGAAGGTGGCTTAAATACAAGCTTCTTCCCATTATAATCTATAACGGAATAGTGCTTGGACAACCAATCCATGCCCAATATCACATCAAACTCTAACATTGGTAATTCAATCAAATCCACATTCAAGCTGTTGCCACCTATGCTAACCACACAAGATGGATAGGAGTTCTGAACTTCAATTTCTTCCTCTAAAGGAGTAGAAACAACCAACACACTATCAAGCAATTTACAAGGCACATGCAACTTTGTAACACCTCAGCTAGAAGCTAACCCAAACCATTAGAGGGGAAATAGAGGGGTAAATTTTTTCTTTCTTTTTGTATTGTTAATGATGTATGTTTATGCATGAAATTAATAGTTATGCATGTTATTTGAATTAGTTTTAGGCATAGAAGTGGTTTAGAGGCTATTA
>CANXYC010505495.1:0-50716 GCA_948193065.1 Aleurites moluccanus
ATATATATATGGTCGGTTCGGTCAATTTGAGTATTTTTTTTAAAAAAATTGAACCAAATACATTAAAATTTTCAAAAAATAAATCGAATCGAACTAAAATTTGAATCAAACTGAACCTAACTGATAAAAAACTCTAACAATCTTGAAGCATTATTTTTATCTGATTTTGGATCCAAGGTTTTAAAAGTTTTATTATTTTGATTTCAAGTATTCAAATTTCTTGTTCTAATTTGAATTTAAATTTGTTATTCTTAATTCAAGTTTTAGTTTGATTAATTAAATAATAATAAAAAAAAAAGATCCCATCGAAGCCTCCTGGTCATCCCATCGAAGCCCAGCAACAGAGATCGATGAAGCAAAGAAGATTTGAAATTGGTTCGGTCCGAATTGTTGGTTTGGTTTGAATCGTAAGTTCAGTTCAAATCATCAGTTCGATTCAATCATTAGTTCGATTCAGGTGCACTTGTTCCAACTTTCCTTCTATATAATTTTTGCTATTTAATTGTCTATTTAAATATATAGAAGAATGGATAAACGTGTTCCGATTGAGATGGTCAAACTGGAAATCTTTAGTGGATCTAAATTTAATTCCTGGAAGCGAAAGACTCAATTTGGACTGAAATATGAAAATATATTCTACACTGTTTTGAGTAACTTTGCTGATATGCTGGAGGGCGTTGATGAATCTCAATGGAACAAGGACAATGACTTCTGTAAGGACTATTTATTGAATTGTCTTTCTAATCAGTTGGCAAAAGTTTTTAGCAAATACAACACTGCTAAAGAAATATGGGATAATTTAGATGCTCAATTTAAAAAAGAGGAGGAATTGTCTGAAACGCAATGAAAATCACTTCTCAAGTAACTGATCTAGAAAATCTGAGATCTAAATTAAAAAAATAAAAAGATCATCATCTGTGATGCCTTCTTAGTTGGGGTAATAATTTACAAACTATCTTTTGCATGACACACTTTTAAAACTGAAATGTATAAAAAAAAAAAAAAGTGTAAGTAGGATTAGATGATCTCAAATGATTCATTAGAATCAAAGTTGAGAACAGAGTTAGAAATAACTTGGAAATGATCAGACAACAGCAGTCGGCTGCTAATACAATCACACATTCCAAGAAATTTTATAGGAGATCCAAGTCAACCAAAAATAAATCCCCCAAGTTGGAGGCCAAAAAGACCATTTCTAAAAAGAAAAGGGGCAAGTGCCACAACTGTGGGAGATGGGGTCATTTCATTGCAGAATGTAGGACTTCTTTAAAAACTAAATCTGACATACCAAATAAAGTAACAAATATGATAGTACAGAATACTGAGCCTCAGAATTTTATTGCTACGATCGAAAAAAGTGGAAAGGCCATTACTTCTCCGGAATGGTGGTTAGATACAGGAGCCACATGTCATGTTTGTAAGAACAAAATGCAACTTGATGATACTACTGAAGTCAACGAGACTATCATTGTGGCTAGTGGAGACAAAGAAGTAGTGACTTACACTGGTACAACAAACATAGGGCTCTCTTCAGATAAAATTCTAACTCTAAAAAATGTTAAAGTAGTTTGATCTATCTTAAAGAATTTAATTTCTCTCAGTGTTTTAGATGTTGCTGGCATGAACACTTTAATTTCTAATAGTAAAGTAACTTTGTCTGTTAATTCTTGTTATTTTGGATATGCTTATTTGGTAGGTGGTATATATAGACTGAGTTTAGCAAATAAAATAGCTATTCATGTTAGTTCAAATTTAATTGAACTAAAAATATTGCATAATCGATTAAGACAAGTGAACTATAAGAAAATGGCTAAAGTAGCTAAAACTCATAATATAACATTAGATACTTTGATCAAATTTAATAGATGTGAAGTGTGTGCTCAAACTAAAATTACTAGAAAACCTTTTCAGTCAGTTCCTAGGAATACACAACTTTTTGAACTAATACATTCTGACTTATGTGATTTTAAAAGCTTCACAACTAGAGGAGGTTGGAAGAATTTGGTAATATTTATAGACGATTTTTCTAGATTTTGCTATATTTATCTGTTAAAATCTAAAGATGAAGTCTTTGATAAATTTAAAATTTTCAAGAATTGTGTTGAAAATCAATTAAACTTGAAAATTAAAAGACTTAGGAGTGACAGAGGAGGAGAATATAAATTGACAGAGTTCAAGGAATTTTGTAACTCTCATGTCATAATACATGAAACTACTGCTCCTTACTTACCTCAATCTAATGGCATAGCTGAACATAAGAACAGGACGTTAACTGAAATTTTAAACTCTATGTTATTGACAACTGGCATTCCTTCTTGTTATTGGAGAGAAGCAGCTTTGACTGCATGTCATATCCTTAATAGAGTGCCACATTCTAAGACAAATTCAATACCTTATGAATTATAGCATAAATATCCTTGTAGATATGATACTCTAAAGACTTGGGATTATATCACTTATGTTAGGAAACCAGACCCTAGGAGACCAAAGGTAATACCTAAGACCAACACATGTGTATACCTAGGTAGTGTAGAGGATAGTGCAGTTGATCGGTTTTTGGATCTATCTACCAATATGATAATAAAATCTACGGATGCAGTATTTTTTTAGGACAAATTTCTAAAAGATTAAGGATTGACTTTACTTGACACTGTAGAAATTAATTGAGAACCTTTAATAGAAATTGCACCTTATTTCTTTGACACTCCTTAAATTAATGAATCACTACCTTTAAGACTATCTACAAGAGAGAGAGTTCCCAAAATGTTTGGTGAGGATTTTGTCACTTACCATTTAGAGGACGATCCATCTACTTATAAAGAAGCGATGAGATCTAGGGACTCCTTGTTATGGGTAGAAGCCATTAATGATGAAAAGAGTTTTCTGTTACAAAATCAAACTTGGCAACTAGTCGATTTGCCAAAAAGGGCTAAGACTATATGTTGTAAGTGGGTTTTGAAGAAGAAACTAAATCCTGACAGATTAATAACATAGTATAAAGCACGTTTAGTAGGTAAGGGATACACTCAAGTCTATGGTATAGATTATTTTGATGTATACCCACCGGTCTGTCATTTGACTACAATTAGAATTCTTCTTGCATTGACATCTATTGAACACTATGTTGTGCATCAAATGGATATAAAGACAACTTTCCTGAATGAAAATCTAACATAGAAAATCTACATGAATCAACCTGAAGGGTTTGTCATGAAATATTTAAAGAACAAAGTTTGTAAATTAAACAAATCCTTGTATGGTCTAAAATAAGCACCTAAATTGTGGCATAAAAAAATTCAACAAAGTTGTAAATCTAGTTATTCTCATAAACGCCTTTACTTCCATTCTGTGTCGAATAAGGTTGCTATTATTTGCTTATATGTGGATGACATGTTGATACTTGGTACATATTTTTCTACTGTAAATGAAGTAAAAGGTGAATTAACTAAAACCTTTAACATGTCAGATCTTGGTGTAGTAGACACCATTCTTGGAATGAAAGTAAGTTTTTGAGGGCAAGGTATTACCCTTAGCCAAGCTCATTATATTAAGAAACTACTTTCTAAATGGGGATACAGTGAATGCAAAGTGGCTGAGACACCATATGACCCTACTAGAAGACTAAGCCCTAATGAAGGAGCTAATGTGAATCAGTTGGATTATTCCAAACTGATTGGTAGTCTCATGTATGCAATGACTTACATTAGACCAAACATAGCTTTTACAGTTGGCATGCTAAATCGTTTCACTAATAATCCTAATGAAGAGCATTGGAATGCCTTAACGAGGCTAATGAGATATCTTAAGGGTACTCTAAATTATGCTCTATGCTATAATGGTCATCCTCCTATCTTGGAAGATTTTTCTGATGCATCATGGTGCTCAGAATTTGGAAACAACAAATCTACTAGTGGTTATGCTTTTACATTGGGTGGAGCAACTGTGGCATGGAAATCCAAAAGACAGACTTATATTGCTTTGTCATCTATGGAATCAGAACTATCAGCTCTAGCTTCGGCAGGAGGAGAAGCATAATGGATAAGAGATCTGATCCTGGATATTCTATTGACTTGTCTAAAGATTAATTCTTTAAGTTTGTTCTGTGATAATCAAGCTACAATTTCAGTAGTGAAAAACTCACTCTTTAATGGTAAGAGGAGGCATAATAGACTGAGACATGCAACGCTGAATTATCTTATAGAACAAAGTATTATCACCTTGATTGATGTGTGATCGAAGGATAATATTGCAGATGCACTCACAAAAGGTTTGAACAAAGATCGAATATTCAAAATTGTAGGGGAAATGAGGTTAATAGCTATATGAGATAGGTATTAACTTACATCTGTGTTATTTTGAATTTTCGAATCTCCCTTTGGTGATAAAGAAAAGCACTTGATGATGTTTTGATGCTTACAGTTGTTAATAATGTTTTAATGCTTACAGTTGTTAATATATCATTCTACATTTGATGATATATCTTTTTGGGTGAATTATCTCATTCCACATTTGATGAGATAATTTATCTCTATTTGAATGTTCTGTCTTGAGCGGTTGTATCATTCCATACTTGATGATACAACTTAACTAGATTTGAACTTGGCAGCTGTAACATTCCATATAAAAACATGAAATGATTCTTTTGAAAAAGAAACTGTTTAGGTCTTGTTCTTATAAAGAAACTTGACATCGAAGCTTATTGGTTTTGATATTGATGCATATTATTATTGACATTAATGTATTGTTAGTATTGATGCTTAATTGACATTAACATATCATTATTTTCAGTCATTGTGATTTTGTGCTAAGTTCTTTTACATGAACTAGACACTTTAAAGTGTTATACAAATGATTGGATTCATATGAAATTCATATTTGGTAACTTACAGAAAATGACGAAAATGAAGGAACAAAGCTGAACTGGACTTCTGATGAGGATGATCTACTTGATGAATAATTTCTCTATAGCTCTAGACTGTGAGGGACTATTATATTTTCTTTCAGTTGAATAAATAGTTTACTTGCAAGTGAAAATACTCATTTTGATTTAGTTTAGTTAAATTCTAAAATTTTATGTTGGTATACTTATTATTCAAATATATTTAATTTATTTACTTCAGTTTAGTTTGTTTCTAAAATTGATAGTGTGCTTAAAGAATCCATATTTTGAGTAATGAGTCTTTTTGTGATATAATGATTCAATATTTTGTTTTGAACATAATATTATCTATCTATTGAAAAGTGCTATATATAAAACACAGGAGGAGATTGTTGGGTATATTAAATAATCTTAATATATGTTCTAATATAAGCCCTAATAGATAATGGATCTTTGTAGTGGGCCTAATGGGCAAGAGCCCATTAATTGGTTTAACCCTAGTGTAACCCTATATATATGCTAGCTAGGGGCAGCATGCTAGGTATTCCAAATTAGATACCTAGGGTGTAATGCTTCAAGAAATTGCATATTGCTTGACCTAATACCCTAACATTTCTATCATGGTTGCATTTTCTAAGAAAATAGGAACCAGCGGAATCTGAGAGGGAAATTCTAAAACGGTACGGTTAAGAATCTCCAAAGAAAAGGGAAAAAACCCACAGTTAGGAACGATAGATTTCCTTATTGTTTGCAACTTCACAAGCCTTTCATTTTTAAATGACAAGTAAAAGTTACCTGTCGTCCAAAAGTGGAAGCCATTTTTCCATATAGAAAGGACATTTGGACAGGTGACTACATATGAATTCACTAATATCAGTTGGCTCTCTTTTAATATCATCCGCTAAACATTAATGGCGAGTAAAATTATAGTCACATAATTTAACTGAAACACATGAACAACAACAAACTTATTGAACTTAACCATCAATTAGCAAATCTCATACACTCAAGCCAATGCAATGATGCACTATATTTATTTGACAAAATTCGTTCACCTCTCCACCACCACCTCAAATCAAATCATTACACGCTTTCCACAACCCTCATTGCCTGTGCCAATCTACCTAACATTACATTTGGTGGCAAGCTCCACGCTATCGCCATTAAATCTGGCATCAAAAGCTACCCTCATATTGCAAATACCCTTTTTTCTCTATACGTGAAAGCCAAAGACATTGTATCAATGAAGTGGGTTTTTGGTGAAATTGATAACCCGGATGTTTATTGCTATCAACTCAAAAATCACCTAATAAAATATGTTTATTCCATGTAAACATCACTAGCACATAATTATCATATCTTATACCACAACATTACCACCATTAATCTTTTATCTCCTATAATTCATAATATGATAGATAATTAATTTACATCATTTAAATTACATGTTACACATATAAGTTTTCATCTAGCCCAACTACACCATGGAGCTACTAAGATATAACAAAAATAACATGTTTAGAAAATTTACATAACAAAAAGGAATCATTTCCACTAAAGAAGAAAGATGTCTTAGGAGCTGCAATAATCTACTCTGAACCTGAAAATATTAATCCACTAAAGAGGTGAGTATTACTACTCAGTGAGCTATAAATATATTATTATGTAATAAGGCTAGGTAAGGGATAGAATAATCCACCAAATGCTCATATCAAAGGTTAAACTACATAAATGGAAATGAATCATGACAGAAATAGGGCCACATGCTCGTCAAAAATCTCGTGAGTTACATTTTAGTAGTTTAAACTCATAAAATGACATAAAGTTGATCAGACCTTATAGCTAAGACTTATATCTTCCTAGTTAAGGTTATGAAATAAATCAATATACACATTCCTGATGGTTTTCATCCACTACCTCATTGGAAGATATTTTTGTCATGTTACCGGATATAAGTTATAATGAAGCACGTAGTCACAAATTAGGTCACATATAGGATCAATGGTACAATGTAAATCATATCAACTCAGTTAATGGTTCAATGAACATATTAGGTCTATATTTATATAAAATAATAACTTCCATCAAGAATAATTATTCAAAAATACGTTAATATTATTTGGTTTATACTAGTTTTAAGGATTTTTGGTTTCAATATGTTAAATGGTAGTAGGCTTTGGGTCAAACATTTGGTGGATTGAAAGTTAGTTTTTTTGAGGCATTTTATTGAACACATTAAAGGCATGAATTAAACAAACAATATGTAGGGTTTTTTAGTATCCTTTGCTAAGCCATTTTATCAATCAATCAACAACACAATTCAAACAAAGTAATTGGGAGCAAAACTCAATGAAAATCAAACAGAATCAAGTTAATCAAGGCATGGAAAGTAAACAAAAAACAAAGAGAATGGCCAATGAGGTTTCGGCCATGATGAAGGAAATTAGGGAAAATTTTTAAAAATTCAAAAAAGGCTATTTTATTGCAAAATAATACATTTATAACTCACATAATTACTTAGTTTGATCAAAAACACCTTGAAAAGACAATTTCTCACATTAGACATATATGCCCTTCACCACCACAATCTTCTTTCTTTTCTTTGTTCATTGCTTCTATAATGTAAATTCCATATGTTTTAGATTTATTTTGATGTAAAAAGGCATAATCTACACTTAAATTGAATTAAGCTCATCTATATGAAAACTTAAAATTTGACATAAACCTAATTTGAACATATTTTTAACTATGGCTATATCTATGCTTCTATTTACATAAATAATCATTTATATCTATTATACTAATCATATTTAATAAAAAGAAAGCAAGAAAATATAATTTATCTTAAGTTTCTTCAAATTCTCAACTTAGCTTTTTTGAATTGATTACAGTTTTCTTTAGGATTTTGGTATAAATTTTTTTATGTCTAATGAATATTTAGGTATGAAATTTAGGGTAAAAATTAATGGATTTAGGCTTGGTATGATTTTGGAGGAGAAAATTTAGTTGGAAGAAGAAGAAATGGAGAGGGAGAGGAAAGGGAGTGTGATTTGGCTAATAAAGGGAAGGAGGAAATTTTTGGAAGTTTGTAGAAATTGAAGATTTTTATATATTTTTTATATTTGCTAATTAGCTCCCAAACTTTAATTATTTACAAATTGAATCTATAACTTTTTTACATTTATACTTTTGCCCCAAATTTTATTTTTAGTACTACTATTTTTCATATTTTCCATTCCATATGTATTCTAGGTTCCATGTGTTATTTTTATGAAATTTTATGTTTAAATATGCATTTTATGTATAAAATTAAGATTTAGGTATTAAATTGTAATTTTACATTATAACTATCTATTTAGATATTATAAAGTTAATTATATTAATTCTTGAGTTCTATATGTAATTATATAAAATTTCAGGGTGTTTCAAAGGGATGCAACGGTGTGAAATGCAATGGTTACATGATGACGAAGAGATTGGATTTAGATTGTTTAGAGCATGATGATGAAGAGATTGGATTTAGATTGTTTAGAGATACGTGTAGATTTGGTGCAAGGCATAATAATTACAGCTTAGCAAGTGGGTGTAATTTGGTCATGGTTGATTTTGGGACGCAGGTGTATTCAGTAGTGATTAAAATTGGATCTTCGGTTACAACTTCTGTTGTTAATGCTTTGATTACTATGTATTTTAACATTGAAAATGCTGTGGATGGGTATTTGGTGTTCGAAGATAGAGATTCAGCACATGATCAAAATACTTACAATGTGATGATTGATGGTTTGGCGAGTGTTGGGAGAGTTGAAGATGCCCTGATAATGTTTAAAAAAAATTCTAGGAACTTGTCTTAAGCCCACTAAGCTGACTTTTCTAAGTCTTATGGGCTCGAGCTTAAATGCAGAAGTTGGGCATCAATTTCATGCCCAAGCTATCATAATGGGCTTTGAAGCTTGCACTTCTTTAAGCAATGCAACTATAAGTATGTATTCATTTTGTGGGAATTTGAATGCTGCTTACATGGTTTTCAAGAGACTGGAAAGGAAAGATCTTGTCTCATGGAATACAACGATATCCAGCTATGCTCAAGGAAATTTGTGTAGATCAGCAATTTTGGCCTACCTGGAAATGCAGAAAGCAGGAATTGAACCTGATGAATTTACTTTTGGAAGCTTATTAGCTAGCTCGGAGCTTACAGAAACTGTGGAGATGATTCATGCCCTTGTATTTAGGAACAATCTCAATTCAAATGTAGAGGTTTCAAAATGCATTGATTTCTGCGTGTTCCAGGCATGGGAATATGGAGCAGGCCTATCAAATGTTTTGTGAAATCTCTTATAAAAATTTGATCACCTGGAATGCAATTATTTATGGGTTCTTGTTAAATGGGCTTCTGCGCAAGGTTTGGAGCAATTCTGTGTTCTACTCATGTCAGACTTCAGGCCGAATGAGTATAATCTCAGTATTATTCTATGTATTTGCTCTAGCATTTAAGCTTTGAGACAAGGGAAATAAGTTCATGGTTATATTATGAGATTAGGATTTAGTTCAAAAGGTTCCTTAAGTAATACCCTTATTACAATGTATACCAAATGTGGACTTATAGATTGGTCTTCTAGAGTATTCACTGCAATGACAAAAGGAGATTTAGTTTCATGGAATGGCTTGCTATCTGCTTATGCACAGCATGGGAAAGGAAATGAAGCTGTGCACTGGTTTGAGTCAATGCAACACTCATGTAGATTCCAACTAGATAAAGCCACCTTTATGATAGTTCTCTCTGCTTGCAGTCATGCTTGTTTAGTTGAAGATGGCATTCAGATTTTCAACTGCATGATCGATAAGTATGGCGTTGTTCCTGGAGTGGATCACTTTTCTTGTATTATTGACCTTTTAGGCCGTGTTGGGTATTTCACTGAAATAGAAAGAATATTAAACAGTAGGCATTTTGAAGCTCATCCCAACATCTGGTGGACATTGTTAAGTGCTTGTGCAGCTCATTGTAATTAAAAGCTAGGAAGATTAGTTGCTAGATTTCTTCTTGAAACATAACAAGATAATCCATCATTTTATATTCTTTTATCAAATATGTATGCAGCTGCTGGTCAATGGGAAGAAGTAGCTAATGTAAGATACTTGATGAATAACACTAGGGCAATGAAGCAAAGTAGGTACAGTTGGATCAGCTCATAAAATACGATATGCACCTAAGTTGAAATTTAGGCTGGATATGCTGCATATAAGTGAACGATGGATTTATTATAGTTATGAAAACATTATGATCTCCCCTAAACTGTAAAATTAGGTGACAAACTTATGATGATTTTTGTGTCATTTACAATTCATTATATGGACTGTTAGAACCATAAGAGGAGTTATGTAGCTTTGGTACAAATCCACACCAAGCCCTCCAGAATATTTGGAAAGCTTCATCCCTCTATCAAGTGGAACGTCAGATATTAGTGAGCATGCAAGTTCTTTTTTTCATATCGGAAACTTTGAAAAAGGGGAATGAGGTTGTTAAGATTGAGCTCTTGAGTCTTGACCTTCTATTCTGAAAGGCAAGCACTCGACCGTTTAAGGTTTAATCTGATAACAGTGAACATGCAAGTAAACAATTTATTCCACTAACAATACATATTTGATGTTTGTGTTATTAATTACAACTTAATTTAACTTAACTTTTGATGAGGAGTAAAAATTAAGTCTAAGGGTTAGGTCCAAAGTGACAGATCTGGCCTATTAAACAAATTTCACATAAAAGATTTAGGACCTACATGAAGTTTTTGTCCAAAGAAAATTTTGCTCAAGCCATATGCATATTCGCCAAAGTCTAAACACAGATGCCTTGAGAAGAGGCGAAGATGCCCTTCTTCGCCTCTTCCTACTAAGAGGGTTTGTCCTATGGGAGTTCAACATAGAACTAAGAGCGAATCAAGAGATTGCAGGCTAGTGATACTTCACATCTCTCCTTATTAAATGCTCATGATATGTCTTCATGCCTCGAAACATCGCAATAACTTAATTCTGATATGCAAGTCATCATTTGTCATATAGGCAATCTTACATTGAACAGTGTAGTACAAACAAATCTGATAACTTATCACGCAAACTGATAAAATAGTATTGAATCCACTAACATAACCACTCGTCTTTATGGTGGTCCAATATATGTGGCACTCTCATTATATCACCACAATAATCCCATCACCTATAAATGAGAAGTAAGTTCATTTATTATGGGACTTCTTTCCCAAACCATTATTCTGCTCATTAAAAACTCAATTAAATTTCTTCAAAAATTCTCTTTGACTTAAGTATCGAAGGGTTCTTACCAAGTTAAAGCTTGACTCTCACATACTAGTTTGTTATTTTACAGGTTCATTAAAGGCTCTTCA
This sequence comes from Aleurites moluccanus, assembly GCA_948193065.1. Lineage (NCBI taxonomy): Eukaryota > Viridiplantae > Streptophyta > Magnoliopsida > Malpighiales > Euphorbiaceae > Aleurites > Aleurites moluccanus. Next base: position 11,275 of record CANXYC010505495.1, read on the forward strand.
ACTTAAATATTCTCTGGATCATATTTAAAAGGTTTTCAATCATGTGAGGAGCATCTCAGACTCATTAGCCTTAATCTCTAAAATATATTAGGATCGATTATATAATTTTTTTATTTTCACTTTAAACAACTTTGGTCTAATATCTTTATATCATACTGTATATGTTGTGTTATTAATTATTCATGCAAAATACATTGCATGCATATCAGTTTATAGAAAATACATGATGAAAGAAGAATGAAGAAGCATCATACCTTAGTTTGTAAAACAAAAGCAATGTTGGTTTTCTGGACAAATACCACTTTTGAAACACACTAGTCTTTCTACAATATAACTACATTAAGTCATAAAGATTGTGAATTTTCAATTTTGTATAATATATTATAAATTAATTATAAGTAGTTTAATTATTTATAGGGAATTTGTTCATAATTCTTTTTGTAATAATTGATTGAAATTTTATTAGGTTGTGTTTGGTTGCATGGATTTAGATTTAAAATTTTAATTTTAAATCTTATATTTTAAATATATAATTTAAAATTTATAAATTTATAAATTTTTATTTGGAGAAGGTAAATAATTTAAAATTTTAGATTTTAGATTTTTAAAAAAATAGAGATTTTAGGTTAAAAATGAAAATAGTAAATTTGAAATAAACTAGGTAAAAAAAAAATTTTAAATATTAAATTTTTAAAGAATTAGATTTTATTAGAAATTTGAATCAAATTTAAATCTACTTAATTTTAATAATTAGAGATTTGAATCAAATTTAAATCTACTTAATTTTAATAATTTAAATAAAATATTTGACTCAAATCTAAATTTATGATTTAAATCCTTATCATTTAAACGAAATATTATATTATATAAAATTTATTCTCGAGTTGATTGAATTTTAATACAATAAGTGGTTTAATTTTATACAAATTAAATTTATTTATTTTTAATTTATTAAAAATAAATTTATGCTTTGTTGTTTAATAAGTATGTTATTAATTTATTATCATCATTGTTGGCAATCCCATTGAGGTTGTTTGCTTTTAAGCTTGTCAAACGAGACAGTTTATTGTTTGACTTAAAAGTCAGTCCTTTTTAGTTGAGTTTAGTTGTGGGTTCATGTCTAAAGGAAATGGTCCAATGTAAGCTTCATTTCATTTTTATTTGCTTGTAGGAAAAAATATTTAAATAAATAATTCTTCACTTCATTTCACAATAAATATCATTTTAAAAATTAATTTTTTATTTTAAAATAATTATTTTTAAAAAATTCAAAGATATATTTATTATTATTTTATATTTTTTTTTATTTTTTACTGAATTATTTCAATTAGTTGCTTTTGTTTCTTTATATCAAAATTAAAAAATATTTTAATTTTATTTAAAATTAAAATAATATAATAATTTTTATAGTCTATAAGTTAAAATCTTAAATTATAGATATTAAACGGATGAAGAATTAATTTATTATCATCTCTGTTGGTGCAAATTACCTGTCATTCCTTGATTCCCATCTACTCAAGTGGATATACATCAACCAGTGAGCACTTAGTGCTAGTGGCCCAATTCTGGGTATCAACCACCTATCTATTAACTGCTAACTCTACTGATGTATGCTGGAGGACACACGAGTGGCTGGCAAGAGGCGATTGCTCGCCTTAACTTTCCTATTGGCCTGTCAATAGCATAACTATTTCCCATCATATCACCATTTATATCAAAAGTCAAAAAACCACGAGGTGAAGAGATGAGAGGGCAGGCTATGGAAATTTCTTTCAGCTAGCAGAGATTCAGACTTAACATGGAGAGGTACTTGCTCATAAACAATAAAAAAAAAAAAAATTAAAAGGACAACTTAGCAGATAAAAAAAATATTCCCTTGACGTTCCCAATCTTAAAATATTCATAATTGGTAGATCAAGAACTTCTGAAAGAATGTTTCATATAATGAAACAACTGTTTTTACTTTGTTTAAAACTAAAAGAACAATTATACATTTTATCAGCAGACAGTTTACACATTATAATCTTAAGAACAGGGAACTTGCAGGTATGAACAAGTTTACCGTGATATTGACAAAGCCAAAGCTACCTTTATTTTTTAATACCATCACATGAATCATTAACAGGAGGTGGTCTGTATATTGCAGGAACAGTAGCAGGGAAAGACATTTGCCTCACCCCCTCTAACATTTGCCTCACCCCCCTGCTTTGATGATAGGGAAAATAATAAATGATGCACTCAGCAAAAGGATGAGGTCACTTTGTAAGAATCAAAGAATTTCGTTACACCTTTACATGCAAAACAATTTATGTTGTTTCCCACTATCTAAAGAATGCAATTCAGGCAAGATTCTCAATATATTGACAAAGATAATGCCATTACATTTGCTAGTGCGCTTATGTATGCCGCAAAAAACAATGCAACAGATGTAAAACTTGAATAGCAGGTGCATAAAGAAGTAGTTAAGACATGGTAACTTATTGAGGAAATTTAGAAATAGACCTATATTATTATTTTGTCGGTTATATGACACATTCCTAGCCATAAAACTATAGAACAACAGCTAATAGATAAAATTGTGGCGCACAGTGCACTTTCGTTCTTACTGCTGGACGCAGTACTGAGAGAGAATAGAAGAAAAGAGAAGAAAATCGGCAGCACATTTCCACAGGCTGTGATAGTCAAATAACAAAGAATAGAAGGTACTCACTAAAATTAGTCTAGCTCCAATCCACACAGCTTTAGGGGAAGGAAATGGAAGTAGCAAACGGCTAACTCCATATATTGCAACAGCGAAGAAATGGAGTACTAAGCTAAGTGGACTTGGGTTTAGACCAGAGGGTAAAGATACAGGTCCTGATGAAAAAATACCCCAAGGATTAAATAGTCAAAGCATGCCTGGCGCATTTAAAATAACTGCATTATTAGCTGCAACCAAAAAGAATACTCAACTCAACTCAACTTAGCCTTAATCCCAAAATTAATTGGGGTCGGCTACAACCAAAAAGAATGATAAAAAAAGATACGCAAAATAAGGCAATACCTAATAGATGAAGCACCTCCACGTCTGATCAGAGCAAGTACACATACTGCTTCGCCACCAATCTCTTTCAAATAATCTAGCTTGACTACATCCCGTTATTAAAACTAAATGCTAGCGCTACTACGGACCCCACCCCACTGGCATCTACGAGCTCTCCTTTTCTGCCATCCATTTTTGCCTTGACCTTTTCTATTAAATCCCTCTCGCCTCGCCGTTTATACATTTTGAAACTGGTCTGTCTATCTGCAGCCATCTTTCTCACCTTATCAGTAATTTCTGCCGCAAACTCCCTGTTATACAATTTCCTTAAACCACGCATGAGCTTAGCGAAAGTTTCTGGCTTTGGCATTACATCTACATCCATCATGTCAAAACAATATGAACAAGCCTCTTTCACATGTCCATTTGAGAACAATGCCTGAATCCAAATTGTCCAAGCATCTGTATTAAGCTCACATCCTTTAGTCACAACGCAACTCCAAACATCTTTAGCCATTTCAAGCTTCTCACCTCTCAGCAGAACATTCAACAACTCCTTCAGGATACCATATTGAGGAGTAGATAAAAGGCCTCTCCCAACCATTTCTTTGAAATACTCACAAGCCTCAATTAAACACCCTTGCCTAAGAAATCCATGAATAATAACAACGAAGTGTCAAGCCCAGGACTAAAGCCATTTGCTTCCATGTCATTCCATATCCGAACACTCTCATTCACCTCCCCCAGCTTGCAAGCCAACCTAATCACTACATCATAAATGCCGAGATCAGGAACACAGCCAACCTTTTGCATCTTTGCCATCAATTCCAAACACTCTTCCAACTCTTCCTTCTTTTCATGAGCCAACATTACGTGCAAGTAAGTCAACTGATTAGGCCAAAGCCTTTTCTCTATCATATTATCCAAAATCTGATATCCCCTATTAATCTTACCCCACTTGCAAAACCCACTTATCAATGCAGTATATGTCACAACATCTGCCTCACAACCACTCATTTCCATCTCAACAAAAACTCTCATTGCCTCATCCATCTTCTCTTGTCCACAGAGCGCCTGAATCAAAATAGTGTAAGAATTTGCATTAGGCTCACATCCCATCCTCCTCATCTCCTTCAACAAATCAAAAGCATCTGTCATTTTCCCAGCGATGGTATAGCCGCTTAAAAGATTATTATACACCACAACTTCTGGCTCAAACCCAGCTTCCCACATTTGTACCAATACATGTTTAGCCTCCATTAACATTCCCTTTCTACACCAACCATACAACAAGGAAGTAAAGTGCTTCAAGCTAGGCCTAAACCTCACTCTCATATCCTCAAATAGAGAAGCAGCCTGCTTAACACTACCATTCTTACACAACGCATCCAATAAACAGCAAAACACATACTCATCAGGCTCACATCCATATTTTGGCATCTCATCTAAGACTTGAATTGCTTTCTCAACTAATCTAGCAGAAGCGAGCCTCCTCATCAAAACAACAAACAATTCACTCGTTATCAATACACTATTATCTTTCCTCATTTCCTCTAACAAGGCCCAAACAGCACCAATTGTCTCATTTTGCTAAAAATCTTAACCATGGCTTTATAATTATCATAACTATGCCTATAGCCTGGCTGCTTTGAAGCCCATACAAAGAACCTATACCCCAAATTTCCTGCATCACCGCAGCGATTTAATACCCGTTCAGTTAAGCCCGCACGCATTACAACCCCAGATTCTTGCAAGGCAAGCTCTAATTTTGGAACTCTAGAATGAAAATTTCTAAGAATTCTATATACCTTTTCGACATCTCTAGCAAATTCATCAACTTTGTTGCTTTCGTCTGCGTCTTCAATGCTGTCCTTTTGATTTTTGAGACAAACAATACCAAATCCATTTCTGGGATCATTTAATCAGGTCAGCAGGGGAAAGTGTTATTTCCACAAAATGCTATATCCAGGAAAATTTCAATCATTCAAGGTCCCAGAATATGACAGGAAAAAAAATAGGTAAATAAATTTAAAAAAAAAAAAAATGAATATCTTACCCTGAAGGAAGAACAACACTTTTCAATCTTGGACCCAGTGTTGCAAAGAATCTGCACAAGCCAGAACTCCAAGTAAATAGTTAGGTAGAAAAAACATTTACTGAAATTTCCTAGTATCATAGATACTTTTTATAGGAAGTCCATATCTAAATTATTTGCTTAAGAAAATTTGGATACCGGCAATCACTATAAAGATCACTCTCTGAGAGTGCACTGACCAATGTAGACTTTCCCTGTAAATTGTAATAAACAAAAAATTGTGTTTAAGAATGCATAGCTTAATTGTGTAAATAGTTATTGAGCAACTTTGGTAAGATTTTGATCACCTACAGCATTTGCATACCCAACAACAGCAACAGTGGCTAAACCTTTATTATGTAATCCACCACGCCTCTTGCGAGCAACATGCTGCAAAACTCGAGTATGACGAACCTCTTCAATTTGGGATAATAAATCGTTGCGCCTTTCCAGTATTCTGAGATTAGAGTGCCAAGTGAAAATACGAATATACAAGTCAAAAATAAATTCTATGCTATATGCATATTAACAGAATCAGTAAGAGTATCTAATTCACGGACTATCACTAAGCTACACTTAAAAGGAGCCATCTTTTGGATGACGAAATCCAAGAATCTAGCAATTGAAACTAGCCAATGACCCTGGAAGCATGGAGCAACTCTGGTCATCAAAAGGTGGTTGAAGGTATTATCTGGAGTTTAATCGTCCTTGGTAAGGAGTATCTTTCAGCAAATACAACAGAAAAAAATCAAGAGAAGGCAATGAAATGACTTAAAAAAAATCATACCAAGAAAAATCAGAGCCTTCAAATCTATTGCATGAACCACTATGGAAGTAAAGGGACACCTAAAGGATTGGTAGGGTCATACATTCAGTCTATTAAACTGACAAAAGAATAAAGAGATAAAGATATTTACATGATTTTATAGTATGACAGAACACATATTTAATGAATTTAAGAATCTGTTTGCTGACCCATAAATGATATAAAAAGACTATTTGAATACATCAAAGTCCAACATCAGTGAAATGAGCAAGCATGAGAATGAAAGAAACTTGAAACTTAAACACATCTTTTATTGAGCATCCAATTTTAAACATACGACAGCTTCAAAGGAAATATTCTTGTATAACAAAATGATTAAAATAGGTATCTAAGATATATACATATCACTATACAATTTTTCTTTTGGGTCCCAAATATTATCCCTATCATCTAATGAAATATTAATCTCCCAAATAATGCCTTTAAGCACCTTAGTTCACAAAAGAAGATTTCAACATCAATATTTGACATTAACATGGCATGACAGATGCTGAAAAAGTCAAGCAAAAATACTCAGGATTTTAGGACTTCTCCCTCAGTCAAACACTTCATTTAGAATTTGTTGAACTCCTATCTTAAGCAACACTAACAAGGCCACACTGATCAATTACATGCCAATAAGATATTTCAATAGTTCTCTGAATCAAGTGAAAATTTAGTTAAACCTTCGCCGTTGAAATTGGAGTTTAGTTTCTCTAGCACCACTAATAAAGCCACGGGCTCCACTTCCCCTCCTGCAAACAATTTCCATACACATCTAAAAATGTTCTGATAATACATAACTGATTAATGCAAACAAACATGTGCAAGCACATACAACAAAAAAAGAAAAGAAAAAAAGAATGATAGAGTTTATCTTCAGATCCAAACTTCAATTTCATGTGTAAGGGCCTATAACCAAAAAGCCACTGAATTCTCCTAGAATCTACAAGAATCAAGTCATGTCAATGAAAACTAAGAAGTTTAGAAATGCTCACTTTAAATGCTTCTTAAGTATTATTTGACAAGAAATTAAGGCAATAAGAAACTTACCCTCGGGCACTACTTCAGCTTCTCCAGCTGTTCCAAAGGTATGGCGTCCATCATGGCCAAGTACACAAACAAGCCTACTCTTCTTATACATAAGTGCAGCCAATTCAGACTGCATAAAAATAAAAATTTCACCAAAAGGGTATATTACAACCCCATCACAAGAATAAATTGAAATTTAAGGAAAAGGTGGAGAACAATATCACTAAGCTATTCAAAGCACCTGTAGCTTAGCCTCCTTCGTATGGGCATGAGCATTAAAAATCTCTATAAGACCAACACTGTCCAATACAGGTTTTCCCCATGCACGCTGCAATATTAAGTAAGAGCAATGGCATCTCATAATATATTTATCTCTAAATACACAAAACAGAGAGAATTAAAGTTAGAATTTGAAAATTTACCTCCAAATTTCGTTGTTGAATCCCACTAAGAATATACTTTACAAAAACATCATCCACTTCCTAATAAAAAATCATATACAGTAAATAATCAAAATTACACACTTACATATGTATATCATTCTAGCACCCTAGAGAATTAAAGAGAAAAACGGTAAGAGAAAATAAAGAAACCAAAACCTATTTTCTATAATTTTTAAAATAATATTTTTACTTAAAAATTACTTTTATAAATAAATATTAAATACTTAATTACTTAAAACCCAATTTATTATAGTGTTTTCAACTTAACTTAATTGGTTTTGAATTGAGAATCCAAAAATCCACTAATTTTTTAAATCTTATACTAAATAATTTTATATATCATTTTCATGATATATTTTTTTTGCTTGAAATATATCCTTAGATTAAAAATATTTTTTGTTGAATGATTAATGGAATTACGAATATATATTTTAAAAAATAAATATTTTATTTAATTATAATTATTTAAAAATAGTCTAATAGATAATTATATTAAAGGTAGATGAAAATATAAGATAGTAAAATTATACAAATGAACTAAATTTTTAATTTTCAATTTTTATTTGGAATTAAAAAATTAAAAAATTAGAAAATTGAGAAGAAAATTAATAAATGAAAATAGAAAATATTTTTCACAATTAAAAAAAATATGAATCTTTCCAAATTGTAATTTCTTACCATTAGTATCCGCCTCTTCCTCTTCAAATGTACAACCTGTACTTTTTCTTCAAGATTCATTTCCAAAGCTTAGTGATTTTATTGATGTTTAGAGATTCTATAATATTAAATTTCTTTTATTTTTTATCCAGATAATTTTTCATTCTCTTTAATTTTAATGCTTTGTTTATAATTTGAAATTTAGGTTTAAAAAATATTTATTATATATAACAAACTATTATATATTAAAATTAGCTCGAACATTGGTGTTTGATTTTAATATCTTGCAATTGGCCCTCCCAATTGTCTATTATCATATATGCATAAAGGTGATTGAAGGTGAAGGTGTTAAGTGGGCTTCTTTCTCCGCAAATAGAGATAAAGAATGAAATGTATTCATATGATCTGTGAATTACATTCTGAAAAATTGCACAATTCTACTTTTTTTTATCCAAAGAATTTAATCAGTTGGATCATTCAAGTAAACTGGTATAATACTGATCCACTTAATTGATGACATCTTATTACTAACATCTATCTTTGTGATGTTTTAACCTCAATCATACTTTTTTAGATAAATAAAAAGGTTTCATCCAGTCAGTATATTTGCAAGCAAGTAAAGCCAGAAAATCAATGTAATATAGCTTTAAGAATATCCTAGTAATTATCACAAAATTTAAAACAAGAATACAAGGTAAATATGCAGAAAGGATAAAGAATTTAGTATGATGGCATCACAATAATATTCCATTGAGAACATTTACAATTATCAGTATTTAATTATGATGCAAAAGAAGCGACTTATAAACTAGTGTCGTGCACCCTTATGAAATTATAGGTATATTTTCGTCACCCTAAAATTTCATTCTTTTATGTATATAAAACATTTCATTTAATTATAAAAATATATCATATGTACATAATTACACAATTTGCAGAAAAACTGACACCGATAAGTAAACAGTTATTTTGGTATCATAATTAGTGAACGGATAAGAAATTTATATATTAAATACACTATTAGAGTCATAAAATTGATAAATATAAGAAATACATTGTTAAAATTAAAGTGGGACAAAAATATAAATAAGTATAATTTGAAGGGTTAAAAATATAAATATTGAAAGTTTAGGAAGAGGAAAATCTAAATACCTAAAATTACCTACCTATGTAAAATTTGTTCTTCATTTTTGTCCATTCATTTTTTTTTTTCCTTTCTTCTTTCTCTTCCCACCTAAGCCGAACCTCCCCCATCCCTTTCTCTTCTACTTTTCTTTCAAATTTCAAAAGAAAATCTATAGAAAACTTGATTAAAATATCAAATAAACCTAATTGCACCAAAAATTTATCGAAGGAGCAAAGAAAAATTAAAGAACCCTAGATTAGGGTTTTTGGCCAAACCAAGAGAGAAAGAATCAAAGAAAGAGAAAAATTGTCATATATGCGTGTTATGAAGAATTTAGAGTTTTAAGGTGTTTTTGGCCAAACGAATTGTTTAAGTGAGTTAAATATATGTTATTATGCATAATTAAAACCATATATGAAATTATAGAATCCATTTTCCTAACTTTGACATGTTGGTCGAACCACTCCTATTGAGTTTTTTTTTTTTTTTTTTTTACCTCATGCCTAATTTTTCTTGTTTAACTTTGTTTTGATATTTGATTTATGATTGTCATTGTGTTTATTGCAATGTGAACTTGATATATAAATTTTAGGTATTGATGAACTTATCGCAAAAACTCACCAAATTGATTTTCAAGTTATGCACACCAATTATTCGATGAAATGTCTTTTTAAAAATTTTCACAGGCCTATCAAATCAATATTATTGTCGCCGGCGCAGGTGGACAGCCAATTTCACTACTACTTTTGTATCTAGCTCACAATTGAGTTCTATACTATTTGATATATCATTTATTGAATTATACTGACATTGATTAATTATGAGAAATTATTGAGCCTATTGACTTTTAAATTGTGTCATATTATTTTATTGATTATTTATTATTGTAATTATTTTTCATTGTCTATTTATATATTGGTATGACAGAATTACCTTACCCCCCACCAATAGAGTAGCAGATGAATATCATCAACATTACGCAGAATACATATTATACATTCTAATTGAAAAGAATTAATATTCTAATCATAAGACAAAAGACTACGTAAAAATATATAATTGCCCCCTCAACCTTCCAATACCTGTCTATCAAACTCTTTCCAAATTGAATGCAAACTTAGGAGTGAGAAAAAAAATTTGAATCTAATTTTAATATGTTCAATAAATTCAATTTAAATTTTTATATATTTATTTCGACTTAATTTATATTAAAAATTTAAAATAATCAAACTATTATATATATATATATATATATATATATATATATATATATATATATTAATAATTATATATGATTTTTATTAAAAAATGGAATTTCCCGAATTATCAAACCAAAATAAGTTTGAGAAGCAAACCGATCGAATGCCATGTATAATTGAGCTTTTAAGACAGTTGCCTAAATCTCCAATTTCAGAAACTGTCATTTTGCACTGCAATTATCTTTTCATTTCTCCTAATAAGAAAGCAAGAACTTTCTTAGATGTCAAAAAGTCTCTGTAAAGCACAAATTTCTTTTCTCCCACCTTAAATGAGGGAAAATAGAAAAGGTTCTGATTATTGGGTGTGGTATACATTTCTAAATCCGCATTTCATTTGTACACTATCATCTATGATATTATACAACAAAACAAAAACAAATACATTGCTGAAGAAATGAAAGAATGAACTTTAAGTACGAAGAATACTCTACTAGAAATTCAATTAAGAGAGCGATTTAAAACTGACAATTGTCCAGAGTCTCCGTTCAACAAGAACACTTCAAGAGGAACATATGGAGAGTCTAACGATGATCCAAACCTGTACGTCGGTTGAAGTAATTTACTACCCTTAGCACACTGAGTTGTTAGAAGCCGAGTTCCAGTTCTCATCTGCCAAACCTGCATTTGTCGATCGATGAAAACAAATATTTTTCAGCTCCGTATATTGTCATGAAAATTTCCATACTGAGCACAATGTCACTTTTCAAAGTATAGTCCCCATATTTGATAATCTTACAATCCTGAATGAAGGAGAATGACGCCTAAGCAAAATAGACATTCATTATTGACTTGTCATGTTGCAGCATGTAGGAACATCCTCAAAATTGATTTATGGCCAAATGCCATATGGAAGACAATTGGATAAATTTGAAAAGTCACTACCTGCTCTTCTAAGGATATGATCTCGGTAATCAGGAGCTTCCCTTGGTGAGGATGTAACACAAAAAAGAGGAGGGAGGGAGGAGGGACGAGGAAAGAGGGAAGAGGGATGGGGAGCTTAAGCACATTCGTAATCCAAATAGAAAATAAAAAGCACTAATAGAGAAACAAGATTCCTATGACCAAGTTTTACCACATTTAAAAAACAAGGTGATCAATCAAATACAATTAGACTTATAAGGAAAATAGCAGTATGATAAATAATCAAAGCCCCTAATAACATAAAGCTTCAGAAACATCTTGTATGCAGTCGTGGATCAATCCATAAAAGGCATTTGTTTCACTTGGGCAATACGTTCCCAAACCTGACTCAGCCTTTAAACAGGTGAAAATAGATGGTTGAACTCAAATTAAATTAAATAAACATTAATACTATGTAAAATATAATTAAAATTAATAGCAAAAGAAGCCACAAGTAAATTAATATATTAAAATTGGTTAATTTTATAAAATTCTAAATAAACTATTAAAATATTTATTATAAAATTTTAATATAATAAATTATTTTCTACTATGTGAATTGAAAATTTTATCAAATTATAACAGTCAAAATAATAATAATTACAATATAAGAAATAATTAAAAGAAATAAATGAGAATATATTTATTTATGTTAATGTTGAAATACAATTAGAATGTCCTTGAATTTTATGATATATTTAATAATGTAATTCTGAAGTCAACAAAACAATTAGAAGGCAGAATTATTCAAGTTATTTGATCACTGGTTAAATAAAATTTTCAATGGAAGTTCACATCAGGCCCCATTATCTCCAATAAAAATATGGCTCAAAGAATACTTGGGTTATGCAAGTTCAAAATTCATTCCTGCAATATTTCAAATTTTCTTCTTTTAACTGAGGGTGATGTGACAATATTGTGAATTTGTCATGTCATCGCTGATGAACAGCCAAACCTGGTTGGACCATGATCAGGTCAATCTGTTCCCCAGTTGCCCCACCGGTTCATGCAGGTTTGACCAGTTTTTTTCTTAAAAGCAGATAAGTAAAACAGACTGGACCGGCCACTGGTCAGGTCTTGGGTTTTCCAGGGCCCAACCAGCCCGGCCTTCCAGGTCTGAAAACTATGCTCACACATAACACTGGCTTGGAGAAAATGAATGTGAGGTCTACTGTATTTGTATCATTGTTGAAAGAATAAAAGCCAAGGACAAATGCATAGAGTTGATGGGGGCTGCTGTGTCAAAAACACAGCAGCTTCTACTATAGATTTATTTAATGGTTAAGATTGAAACTTAAAAATCAACGGCCAAGATTATAACATAAAAAAAGAACTAACTATTACAGTTGAAACCAGGCCCTTTATTTAACGTGATCAAGCATATCTTCTTCTTCTCTTCTCAAATTTCAAATTAAAAACAAAAACTGACACAATTCAGGTCTCTCAAAATTTGAAAATCTTATCTCCTTTTCTTCTTCTCCTTATTCTTCTACTTCATTTTTTCTTAATTTGGGATCGATTTTTTATGTTGTGCGCAGATGGGTTTCACAGTTTTGTGATTAAGATTATAGTGAGAAAGGAAAACAATCTCCAAGGCATTGAAGTTGCTGGTAAAAAGGATTTTGGAGGCTTTCTTGGGATTACTATTGTGGGTTCTGTTTGTTCATGAGATAATGGCTATATGCAAATTGAAGATGAGAGGTTTTTACAGGGTTTTAGGGTTTCATTAAGGCTTTGAAAGTGGCCGGTGACACGTAGAAGAAGAATTGTGGAATTTATTAAAATCTACGCAATAATTTTTGTGGCTTCCTTTGATTATGCAAGTATTCTGTTGATTTTTGAATAATTTACGCATTAATAATTATTACACTTGTTGAAGAAGAAGTTGAAGAAGAATGGTGTTTTGTTGGATTATTTGCAGAATTAGGGGCAGAGTTATTGGCTTATGAGCGGAAAAGAGAGTTTAAGAGCTGAGAGAGGGCTGACATGGCATAAAACATTATAAACATTTTGTTTATAATCTTGACAGTTAATTTTTAAATTTCAATTTTAACCATTAAACAGCAGCCCCCCTCAACCCTAAATTTGTCTCATGATGATGGGTTTTCATCAGTCCTATGCATAGCACATCTCTTCCATGAAGTTACCATGCTGACAGCGTCCATGGATTTCAGTACCAGCCAAACTGTAGGAAACTTGCACCAAAGACTTCTTTTTTCACTCTCCTTTCATGAATGGTACAGGAATGCAAAATTCGTATGCACCTTTGTCATGTAATGCTTGCAACAGTAAATAATCAAGGATATAAAGACGGGCAACAACAACAATGAACTGATTCTGAGCATAGCCGATACGAAACTAGAACTGAACACCCAAAAATTATAAAACATACAAACAGAGACTGATGCTCATCTTCAAACAGCACAACAGAGTATCAGCTTAATTTGTGGCACGATGTTTCTCAAAAAGCATTTCTCACCTAGTGAAATCTTCAAATTGCCAAATTGTGAGGAAGAGAAGAACATAGAGAAACTGGGGCACATACCTCAATGATTCCTTTCCGAGGTGCATGGATAGCTAAACAGAGGCAATAATCACTCTTTGATGGTTCATAATAAGAGGAGCTAGCCCCTGCATTGTCCCTTTTAACTAGCATCTCCATGAAGAAACAGCTAGCATCACGATATCCCTGAGAAGAAGGAATTTTTAGCGTTAGAGAAACAATTACTTAATCTGGAAATGCATTGAAATTTTATGAGTGCTGAGAGGAAACCTTCCACAGTCGCACAACTACAAGTGCTTGAGTGTCTAAAAGCAATATACGACCAAGTGAATCTGTTATTGCAGCCAATGTTCCACTAGGCGACAATGTGAGCTTCTCGCCTTTCCTAGGGTGATCCTTCAAACATGTCAAAGGAGAAGCTGCCACATGTTATTGTGACAGTAAATCATTCAACAATGCTTTTGAGCAGAGAACGCAAACATGATTCTAGAAACTGCTATTTAAGCATTTTTAATTTATTGAACAAGTACATCCAATAAAGAACTCAGGACAAAATATGTAATGTAACTTGAAAATCAATTACATGATGGAAAGAAAATCAGCTAAATGCACTATCTAATAGCAGATGCTTTATTTCTGTTTGCATACTAATCCCGAAGATGTTGTTATTATTATTATATTATAGAAGACGCAGATCTCATCTCAGAGGATAAATGGAAAACAGGAAATTTAGAAAAAGGAATTAAGGGTGAGAAAAGTGGGATGTGGGTAGATCAAGAATGCCAAGATATAAGCATAGAAAAGCTTAATGTAAAAATCATATGATCCACATAAGCAATCACTGATAACATGTTAGATCTAGGAAGATACTTGCATCTCAGACATACAGCAGAGAGAAGAAAACAAGTATAACAAATAGCATCTAAAATGTCTTTCCCAGGTAATTAAAAACTAGTTAACCGAGGTCAGCATACCATGTTGATTGAGAAAAATAAGCTTTCAATCATAAATTGCAAGAAATTTTGAAAAGCAATTGAAAAGAAAAATACCATAGAAACAAACTACATTCACCTTTAGCAAATGACTGAGGCTTTGCTTCTGATTTGGCTGATTTTTGTTCACTCCGCCATATCATTTTGGAGAAAGAGGCTATTGTTGAGAATGTTGCAGGTACAACTTTTGACAGAATAGCTCCCACTAGAGACCTGCCTCTATCTTCTGAAAGTCTTTCAACAGATTGAAACTAAAATTCAGTCAACATAACACCTTTACAAAGAAATCATGAAAAAAGAATAGCACTAGCACTCACAAGGATGATATAGAACAGAATGCACAACACAGACCTGTAAGCTGAGATTACAGCATCCTCTCCTATAGTTACTGCACAATAGTATCGTTGACTTGACTGCCCAACAATAAAAGCAGCTGAATTCAAATACCAGAAATAATGGATAATTCACCATTGGCATCACTATATAGAAACAATAAAGGAAGAACTAAGGAACGTGAAACTACCAAAGGTCAAAACAAAAATCAATATTTTAACATATCGATGCTGGCTTTGCAATTTCAATCCAACTATTGTATCAAAAGGGAAAAAAGAAAATCATGAGAAAAAAATATAGTTATTTTACACATGTATTGCATGAACAGATGTTATCACCTGAATTTCCATAAGTGGAGGCGGCATAATGCCAGTAATGGCTGCATCAACACACGACCCATATTTATTGACATTCCATAACTGGTAAGGTATTCTCTTGAATGTATTTCCTAAAGCATCTGAATCCCTCTTGGGCTTTTCATCCCAAAACTGAGAATTTGTTTCTTGAAGCCATTCTTGCAGCATATTCTACATTAAGCACAAAAAGAAATGTAAAAAATTACCCTTTTTAAAAAAAATAAAAAAAATTAATATCCCCATTGGAAACCCAGTTCACCATTCTGATTCTGATAATAAAAATTAATATTTTCTCATGTTGTCAATATCAAAATATTATACATACAAATACCTGAAAATTAGAGCCATCAAAACGAGCAATTACACCAGGAATAACAATTGAAATCTCTTCTGAAGATGACGTTTGTTGGGTCAAATCTTTCTTAGTTCCACGGACTCTAATTTTTAGAATCCGCCCAGTATACACCATCTATACTATCAATAAAAATTATAATTTTTTCTAAAAAATTCAAACTTCCAAGTGAATTTTGAAAATCTAAGTGAACTAAAAATCTAACTAACCTGTTTATGAATCAAATGGCCTTCCAAAGAATAAACCAACAAATACCCACAAGAAGTCCCAACTACAATCACTCGAATGACATCAAACACCAGCCATTCAAGTGCGGTGATGGATTCGGATTCGATGGGAGACAAATCGGGTCGGATCTTGAGGCGAGGCCCATCGTCCCACCCAGTAACTAAGATGAGAAAACGATTTGCGAGGGCAATTGAGTGAGTGTCAAGAGCACAAAGAAGATTAGGGTTTTCCACCAGCCACCCTTCCTTTCCAGCCCCGAGATCGGTCAGCTCCTCGCAGGCAATGCATCCCAGCTCCGTCGTATGATTTCGCTTAGACGACATCGTTTTTGTTCGCTTCCGGTCGTTTTTCAGCTTTCTTCTCCGCTAAAAAGAGGAATTTAATCTCATGGCGACGGCAAATCGAAACGCAGCGTTTCGGTGATGTTACATTAAAACGATGTCGTTTAGTAATTTGGATTTCCATTTCTTTCTAAGTTCGTGGCTATTGGTTTATGTTTTTCCATGATTCTTCAAATGTTGATGGCTAAGGATTTCTCTTTCTCTAAAACCCTAAACCCTAATTTCTCTCTCTACCTTCAACATCCAAAGCCCCTAGCCCTCAAACCCCAATTGCTCTCCACACTGTCCTTTTCCAGGGAAAATACCTCTTCTCGGCGGGACATACGCGCGTTTGCTGGACGGAGCAAGAAGAAACCGGGAGGGACTTCTTCTGGTCGAATCGAGGGGAATGCGGAGTTTCGCCGGCAAGTTAAGCGTAACGCTCGCCAGAAATCTCGGAAGCTGGCAGAATCCCTCTTTTACCGGCTGAAAAATTCGAATAAGAATTACGCCGATAACTTCTCAGAGGACGAGCTGAATTTAATTGGTCTCGGTTACGACCGGATGGTCCGGTTCATGGAGAAGGACGACCCGAATATTAAACACCCTTACGATTGGTACAAGTACGGCGAGTTTGGGCCATACTCGTGGCGAGGAGTGGTTGTTGGGAACCCAATAGCTGGTCGTTTCACTGACGAGCGGGTGACTCTGTATAGCGAAGTTAAAAACCATGAAGAGTTTGAGAAGATTGAGCAATTTGAAATGGAGGTTGATTTTGGGGAGAGATTGAAACTAATGGATAAAAGTGTTGGCTTTAGGCATTATTGGGTGTTTGTTAGGCACCCAAAATGGAGATTAAGTGAAAAACCATGGGAGCAGTGGACTTTGGTGAGTGAAGTTGTTCTTGAGGCTGGTAAGCAAAGGATAGATAAATGGAATTTGATGGCTAGATTAGGGAATCAAGCTAGAAAATTGATAACACAATGTGCTGCTTGGTTTAGGCCAGATATTATCTATGTTAAGAGACCAGTTTATCAATGTAGATTTGAACCTCAGGAGGATTTTTTCAGGGCTTTGACTCCATTTTTGGATCCTAAAACAGAGAAGGATTTTATGTTTGAGTTGAGGAATGAGGATGATGATGGAAGTGCAGAAATATGTACGTATTATGAAGGATTGTGTAAGATTGTGAAGGTGAGTAAGAAGGCGTTTGTAGATGATGTTGTGAATGCATATGAGAAGTTGAGTGAGGAGAAGAAATCTAGGTGTTTGGAGTTCTTGCTGACGAATCATCCAGTGCAGTTGTTACATCCTTATACCAAGGAGTGGAAGGCTAAATTGGAGGAAATGGAGTTGGGTTGTGATGCTCCCGATGATGATGAGGGTGTTAATAAGAATGAGACGGAGTTCACTGAGTGGATTGAGGATGACAGTGAAGGTGATGATGATGAGCAAGATGATGTTGTCATGGACATGGCAGAAGGGGAAGATGAGGATGATGACTTGGGAAGTGAAGCAGGTGATTTGAGTGAAGAAGAAGACGATGACGAAGAGGATGTGAAGTACTGGGACGAGAAGTTTAAGAAAGAAGTGAGTAGTGCAGAAGCCATGGAGAATCTAGCAAGATGGAGTGTAGAAACAACTACTGAATTATATAAGAGGCAGATAAGGGCAACGGAAGCTCAAGAGAAGGGAAAAACGGAAGAAGATGGAGATGAAACTGCCTTGAGAGGTGTTAGAGCTAAAGTGAGTCCGAAGGAATGGAAGATTGCAGGAATTGGAAAATGGGGGAAAAGGATTAGGAAGAGTAAAATTCCTCCAGAGTTGTTTCTGCGAGCAGCAATTAGACCATTTACTTACAGGAACCTTGTCAAGGAAATTGTTTTAACAAGGCATGCAATTTTGGATGGTGAGATTGGTAGAAAGGAGTGAAGCATTGGCTTGAAATTTTAGTCAGTGTCAAATGCTAATGTAGAATTGCTGAAAGTCTTTGGAAAGTACAGAGAGGTTTAAGACCAGTTGTAAAATTTGGTACTGACTAATCTCTGTTCTTTCAGAAAATATAGAAAAGTATAACCTAAGTGCGAGTCAGTTAGTTCAATTAGCAAGTGGATTTGCTTAGCGCTTTTATTATTTAATTCCGATTCAGATTGATTTCTATTTTAAAATATTTGGAAGAGATGATAAAGGTAGTTGATGATTGAAAATGTACTATTGGTAAGAAATTGATATATAAATCAATAACAGAGAAATAGAAAAAGAAAATGAGGCCAGCAAAATGGTAAGCAAATAGTTTTGTGAATGGCAGGCGAAATTCAATCCGGTTAATGGCAATATGCAGGCTCAACTACAGACGCCAAAACAAAGAAGCATGTGGTAACTTGAACAATCCACCCATTAGTCATAGTTATGTTTACTTGAACGATCCAACCATTATCCGTTGTTCTGTTTACTTCTGGTAGATGAATTTGCTGCGAATAATTTGTCGAAGACGTCCACTTCCCAAAACAAGTAAATATTAAATTTATTTGATAATTTATCTTAGCAATTCATATTTATCTAATCATATTAGTTTGCCCCTTGCTCGTAATAAATTTCAAAGGATTAGTACTACTTCCAAGAGAGAGAGAAGCTCGGTTTGATTTAAATCCAACGCATGTCAGATTCATGATACGAAAAAACTACATATCAGATTCAGATGTTTCAAGTACTAATTATAACAATTGAATGCTTCTGACTATGAGTGCAATTCTGATTCGGATCACTATGGATCACTTATGCACGGAGCAGCAAAAATCTTCTAAGCACCAAAGTAATCCTCGGGGACAAAGAACTTCAATCCGATGGTCTGCAACCGAAAAAAAAAATCCAATTAATAAGATAGAATGATTGGGGCAATGGGGAGAGACATTTATCTGTTGGAATAAGATGCTGAAGATAAGATCAAGAACATTGAGAGGTAAAAAGTATTGGAGATAAATAAAAAATAGTTTATTCTGCAATCATCAATGGTCCAACTTTTAATCAATATCAAGAGATAATAGAAACATTTCATGCGCATATGCGATTGAGAAAAAGGGGGGGTGGGAGGTGGGGAACCATATAAACTCAATATGAATTCCACCATTTCAAAAACAATGCTATCGGTTTAACAACGTTCTGTAATCATAACTTGCAATTTTAGGACAGCATTAGTTCTCAGTGGCTCATGATATTATGCTGCTGAAAGGGCAATGATGTGCTCTTTGTTTCTTTAATTTCCTCTAGAAAGATTGAGACTTGAGACTCCTAATTCAACCACAGGAAGCGAGACATTCTATTGGGAAAGGGCACACAAACTCAATCCATAGCTCTTGACATCAATCAGGAAAACATGTAGACAGTTTCTGGCATCACATTGGTAACTGGAACATGCATGCATGATACAACAGACGCGAAGTGCTGCGAAATTATGTCAATTTCTGGCACTGGGGCATGCAATGTAAAGTTTTCAGGAGATAAGTAAATGAAAAATCTATAATCATGCAAAATACAAAGAATTTCATTCAATCAATAGAAACCAAATATCAGGGACAACAACAAATAATAACTTCTGCACCATAATCCTACATATAACCAAAAGATCTAACTATACCTCTGCAAATTTTTTGTCAGCATCACTGTGATCATTGATTCTCCCTGCTGCGTCTCCAACATAAAAGGATCTGCATTCAGACAATTAAAACCTCCATTAAACAACATTGCCTGTCATAAACGTGTCATTAAATAAATTAAGCAGCCAAACAAGATTATGTAAGAGAGTACAGAAAAGAGAACTTGTATGGGTATAGAGGGAGGGAAAAGAGTAGAGATAAAAAAAAAAAAAAAGTTCTTGTATGGCCCACTAAGGATACAAAAAAGTTGAATTTGGTTGTTCCATCATGGTCAGTCTAAATAGTCAGATTTTCGTTTCAGTGGTTTTATCATAACAAAATTTAAGATTTAGTGGTTTTTAAGTGAAATTAAAAATTTAGTAACTTTTAATTTGATTTAAGCATTAGACCAGTAATTATAGGCAAAATTTATCCAGACAATTTCAAATAATTCATCACATGTTAACAGTATATTTTAGGAGGCCAAAATGCCTAAAAAACAGATGAGGAATGTAACTGGTCCATATCAATTGAAATGCCAGAGTTAAAATGTTTCTCCATAATCTGCCACATTCCAGGTTTGGGTTTGCGGTAGGGATCTTCTACTTTACCACTGGAATACCCACAAGCTATAAAAACCTGCACAACATTGAAAGTAAAATGAATCAAAATTTGCATGTTATACTGGAAAAATTGCTATTTAACTAAAAAAGACAGGCGATACACTATTCTGGAAGGAAAAGAACTCCTGAATTTGCTGCAATAATGCGCATGGCTGCAACTGTACTAACAAAGCACCAGGGAGAATAGGGCCATGGAAAATTAAAGATGAAGACTGTGCATGTAATCAACTACCAAATCCATTAAAGATAGTATCTATTCAAAGGATCATCTAAGAACTCACAGACTAGACCTAAGAGAATTTACGAGATTATTTGCTTTCTTCAAAATGCACTTACAATATGTAAGACTAAGAGAACACATCAACACATATATCTTCTGAGATTCAAAGGCAATTCATCAAGAATTCCATGTTCTATTGAGTAGTTCAGCACCAGGATTAACAAAAAATATTGTTGGATTATTCAAGAACAAGTCAAGGATGCCTAAGTTAGCAACTATATATCAGTGGATTATGAAGATTCAAAATTTTGTTAGAATTGAGAGCATAAACTATTTTCATAATTAGACCCTATTACTTGCCTTCCAAAAATCTTTGAAGACAAAAATACAGGTGAGAAAGATACTATAGCCCTTATTGGAAAATGATGAATGAATTCATGGATTAATTTCCCAAGAGTTTGATTACTGTGAACCATTGACTCCAATCTCCATATTACCAAAACTATGTCCTTAACATCACCTGTAAGAACAAAAAGTGGAATTCTATAAAGATAAATTGAAAATTGACGAATCAAGCGACCATTCAATAATGCAATTTACAGCATCACTGCTTTAAAAGAAAACATTTTCTAATATCAGCAGTTTGAACGACCTGAATTGGAACCTTCACAAGCTTGATGAAGTTGTTGAGGCGTCCGATTTTTGAATCCACTGCTACCTGCCTTTTATTCTTCCAGCGGTCGATGTTGGATTCGTTAGTGAAGATAACCTCATCATGACACAAACAAATTTTAACATTTACATTATCAATAAAATAATCACAAAATCTAATAATAAGTTTCCAGAATCATAACATTTCCAAAAGCAAATATAATGACAGAAAACCTTAGGAAAATAAAGAAACTAACCAACTTGTATCCATCATTATATAAACTCTGCAGCTTGTCTGGTATTGAGGGATACATGAGGGACCAGGCATCTGCACCTAATCTGTAATTAAAATAACATAATTAGCTTGTCTACTCCATTTCTCCAACTTCATACATATACCGCAAAGTTTAACTATGAAATAGAAACTCATAAGACAGAGAGAGATGCAGATTTAAAAGATTCAAACTAAAACTGTGAACAAGTGCTTGGGATAAAACAGTAAAAAAATTGATAGCATGAAAAGAAATTGTTTATGCCTAGTACATGTAAATGCATGTCAACATGCAGAGACCACAATTTTTAATAATTTCTTTTCAATGAATGATAAAACCTTTATATAGTCATTAAATGAACACCCAATCAAAGATGAAACCTAGGCTTATGATTTTAAATGAAATATTTCAGCCACCCAGCTCAAATTTCTCCTTTTCCTTCTCTTTTCCCCTTCCATTCATTTAGCTTAACTCAGCTTAGTCTTAATCTCAAACTAGTTAGGGTTGGCTATATGGATACTATTAGGAAAAGTATTCCACATCGAATAATGAGAAAATATATAAGAGACTTATAAGAGACTTATAAGTGAGTGAGTGTTCGACCTAGCACAAGCCAATTGGTTTTGTACAAGTGAGTTTCGACACTTATCCATTTATAAGCCCACGTGTGTATGGATCCATGGACTTTAATATAGTATCAAAGCTTCATGCCCAAATGGGCTAGATCTTGGGATCTATGTTCAAGCCTCCGTTTTGGACTGATGATGATATCAATTTGGACCAAAACTTAAAAAGATATGTCAGCCAGTCTATTTGTGAGCAAATCTTAACTAGCTTGTTGATGTTAGGCAACGGGTCAAACCCGATTGCACTTAAGAGGATGTCTTGGAAAAAATATTCTACATAAAATAATGAGAAAATATATAAAAGACTTATAAGTGAGTGGTGTTGAATCTAACACAAGCCAATTGGTTTTGTGCAAGTGGACTCCAACACTTACCCACTTATAAGCCCATATATGCATAGAGCCATAGACTTTAATAGATACTTTCTTACTAGTGGTGCAGTACTATAGGATAATATATTAGATTTTCCCTCCATCCTATGACTGATATGCCAATAATGTAGGGTGTGATAGATTAAAGCATATCCTATAGCTAGTGGGCAATTGTGCATTCAAATCTATTTCACTAGCTTCCAATAAAATGTCAAAAGAGTGAAATTTGGAAAGGCAAAAGTTTCAATAATGAACAACTCAAGCAGGATACCTCTTAACAGATGTTTTTGCAAGACATCCATCAAAATCAAATGCAGCAATTTTATTTGAATCATGGAGACCATCATCCTGCAAAATGTGCAGCATAAATTTTTAAAAACATATTAAACTATGATTTGCTGTTACATACTATAGGAAGAAATGGAAAAGGGAATTTGCACATGCGATCAATGTTTGCATATAGATTGAATAATAATGAGAAAAATGCTACAGACCAAGTAAATCAAGCTGTGTGATGTGAGGATCAACCATAAGATTTTTGGAAGCACATTAAGTATATGCAAGTACATGAATACATGGGTGGGTGTGGTTGTGTGCTCAGTAGCACTGTCCAGAAAGAAAGCCAATATCCTACCCGTTCAAGAAATATGACTGTCTGGAATGCCTTCCACTTTGGTAATAATATAGCATCCTGAATCAAGGGGAATGAATAAAAACAGTTTAAGAAACATAGCGTTTTCCAAAGGAAATATGGTATAAGACCAGAAAATGCACCAATCCTCTGCAATAACATCTTTTTTCTTATTAAGGTAAAGGCATGCATACAACATCAAAAGTGTAAAACGAAAGCACAAAATCTGAAAATAACAAAAATATGGATGTATCACACCTTATACTTGTCCTTGATATCAGATAATGAAAAGGCTATTTCCATATCAGCTTCCTCATTAGCTGTTGACAACTAAGAGAAAATGCAAATTAAAATTGAAAATTGTCTAGTGATAAGCTTAGAATATGATAGTAATGTAAAAAGAAAATTGTAAGACTAATCCATCTTTTGTTCTTATTTATGTTTAGATTTTCTTAGTTTTGTGTAGCTTTTACTTTGATTGTTTGATTTAGATTTTTTGGATGGTTTTCAAGTCAATTCAAGTTATTTGGAAATTCAAAGTCATGTGGAATGAAATTTGTGTCAAAGAGAGGCCGAAAATCGGGTTTTAGAGCACTAGTGGAATTGCATGGCCGTGCAATTCCAATATGCATGACCGTGCAGATTTTCTGGCTACTATTTCTAATTTTGAAATTGCAAAACTTGAAGATTTATTAAGCATGGCCGTGCAAGGCAGAGATGCACGGCCGTGCAAGGTTCTCACGATTTTTGAAGGAGAGATCTTCCTAGACTGATCCTACTTGAGTGCAATTAATACACATCAATCTTCCTAATTTTTGGCTTTCTAAACTCATCTAAACCTCTATATGGAGAGGAGATTGTATCAATGTGAATAATCAAGAATTATCATCAAATTTCTTTTGTACAAGTTCTCTCAGTTTTAGTTCTTTATTTTCTTTGAAGTTTTAGAGGAGAAAAAACTCGAGAGTAACGACCTGGATCTCACATCAAATCCAAATCTATCAATAATTTCTTCTTAAACTCTTCTTCTTAATTTAATAAAGTTCAATGTTCACTTTTAATTTGTTTATTTTTTCAATTGTTCTCTTCTTTTCCATGAATAACTAAACTCATTCTCTTAGATTTGAATGTAGTTTTTTTATTTCACTTATGATTATCTATATTTGATTGATTGATTTAACTTGTTGGAATTAACTTGTTATCTTATAACTTAAAACTTATAATTAATTGGTCATTAATTGCATGAACTAAAGTTATTATATAAGGTAGCGAGAGTTGAAGCATAATATTAGTTTAACAAGATAATAAACCTAATGAATATATTACTTAGATAAAAACACTCTATTGTAATTGTTAAAAAGTTATTTCATAAAACTTCATAGTTTATATTAATTGTTCATGATCATGAGAATAGACATAAGATTAACATAAATACATATGTTGTATCTTGAGATAAAACATATAATTTAGGTAAATATGATTATTAATTCCAATAAGATAAACCAACCAAGAAAAACATCAATAAGTCATAGGTAATCAATTGATGAAATCTAAATCCTAAACTTTTAACATATATTGAATTTAATTATACTAATTTAGTTTAAATTTGAAACTTTTATTCGATTTTCTAAATAATAGAGTAGATTAATAATTTGATACTTGTCAAAACTTTGCCAGTGAGATCGACACTCTACTCACACAATATTACTTGCTCACAATATGTACATTTGCAGGTTTGCGAACAACATCTAGAAAGTATCAAGAGATCTTCTCACCACTAACAAAGGACTTGCAACAAAACTGTAACATGGAGCAAATGCACAACTTTTTGACAATTTAAAATGGACAAAAAGAGGAAAATTAAAAATAGAAAAAGAAAAGCATTCACCTACCTTAGCTTTCTTAGAATTCCTTTCCTCCAGCTCACTTCCTTGTTCATTTTCATATTTACTCTGAATTTGATTATGAATAAGATGTAAGCTATGAATGACGTATGAACGATGAAATGCATCTTCCAGGCTGAAAATTGCAAGAATAATAACGAAAACACCCTCTCACCCACCACCCTCTCTCTCTTTCAAAATATGGATGTGTCAAAAAGAAAGATAAAGGCACACTAAAACTGAATTTGTACCTCTTCCACAGAACTCTCAAATCCACGTATCAATTTCTTCAAAGCTTCCTGATCACGACTCTGAGACCACAATAAAAATATAAATGTTATAAAGAGAGGAGAAAAAAAGAATAACAGAGAACAAAATTTTGTCTGCAATAATCTCAAAACCTCCCATAACCACTGTTCGGTTGCAGAGATACGCTAGTCCCAAAAGAGGAAATAAATTCAAATTTTAAATTTGAGCAAAAATCGCCAGTCCCCCCAGTCTATTGGAATCAGTTTCCATTTTCTTTATTTCTAACTTGTAAGATTGAAAATACAACAAAAACAAACCCATTTTCCCTTCATATTGCAACAACATTCACAACACGTCTATAGAATCCCAAAAACCCTTCAAGAACCCTAAAATGAGGCAAACCTCGAGAGAAGCGAACCCTCCAATCGCCTCTACCAACTCAATCCTCTCAGAGAAGCAATCCAAGTGATACCATTTGGTCATATCAAACCCTCCTCGGGAGTCTCTGGTGACCAAACCCAACCTCAGGGTTTTAATTGATATCACTTGGGAGCATTTCTTACATGATGATCGGTTCGATTTCGCGTACTCAGCCACGATTTTTGCTTTTGAAGAAGGGGGCATTGCTGAATTTTGGAAGCAGAAACAGAGAGACTGTTTTGGTTGTTTTTGGATGTAGTATTTGAGTTTCCTTGTTGTTTCGATGTGGAAAATTAGTAAGGGAACAAGGATTGCATTACGAGTTGGTACACAGATATTGAAGATAGTTATTACTACCATTAAAAGGAAATTGAAGAATTTTTTGTTTTTTGGTCAGGGGTCGTTTAGGGCTTAACTTCTTCTCTTCCCGCCAACTTCAAATGACTTTTCTTGGTGGCTTCTGAGTGAACATCTGGCCGGTGCTCGGCGGAGATAGCCGAAGAGTTTTTTCACGGTTAAATTTAACGAAATCCAGTTTCAACCAAATTTGTTTCTTTTCATTTCTTGTAAAATATCAAATAATATCCGTTTAAAATTGAAATTCTTAGTAATTAATTATTTCGAATTATTAAAATTTACGACACTTAAAATTTTTAATGCTTAATATTCAATTTCATCAAATATCAATTAAGTTTTTATATTTTAAAAAATTTAATAAATATTTTTTATTATTTTAAAAAATAAAAATGGATCCGCATTCTATTTTAGCAAAATGACTATTGAATTAATTGCTAAGTTACGAAATCGGATAATGATATTTCGGATATATATATATATATATATATATATATATATATATATGATGATTGAAATTGAGAAATATATTGATAAATAAAAATATTTTTATTAATTTTTATAATTATTAAGTTAAATATTTTTTATTATTATTATAAAATTTTATCTTGTGATTTAGATTTTTTATAAATTCTTTTCTTAATCAAACATTTACATTATTTATTAAATTTTAAAAGTTGCTGAATTTTTATATTTTTTATTTAAATTCTTCGATTTCTTTATTTATGGTATTCTATTGAATTAAATTTTATAAAAATAATATTTAAATCAAATTTTTATTAAATTAATTATATATCATGTTAATAAAAGGTAAATTTTCAATTTTTTCATTTTTCTAAGTTATAATAATAATAATAATAATAATAAAATTTATATTGTATTATTATTATAAAAATAATTATACTATACATTACAAAAATGCAAACTATGTTTTTAATTAATTTGAAAAGAATTATAAAAGAGTTAATTACTATTTTTTCATATAAAATGATCTAATATATTAAATATTCCTTAATTTTTAAAAAATACACTAACTTCCTATAATAAATATCTTGTTATACTATTACCCATTCTGTCTAATTTTACCGTTAATCAATTTTAAAATAGTCAATAATGATAATAAAAAGACAGAAATACTATTATCCTTTATTTTTAATTAATTACATCATATTTTTATTTTAAAAAATATTTTTTTAGGGTTAAAAAAAAAAAATTTCATATTTTTTTGATAAATTTAAAAATAAAAAATAAATAAAAATATTTTTTATTTGTTATTTATTATTTTAAAAAAATAATTTAAGAAGAAATTAAATTATTTCTTCTTAAATTTTTAATAAAATAAAAAATTTATTTTCATATATTTGATAAATTTGAAAATAAAAAATAAAAATATTTTTTAAAAAATATTTTTTATTTTTTATTTTTAAAAAATAAATTAAAAATTTTAAAAAAATTATTTATTTTATTTTTAAAGTTGTCAAAAAATATAAAATGTATTTTTAAACCCTAAAAAAAAAATTTAGAGTAAAAAATAGGATGTAATTAATTAAAAATAAAAAGTAATGACATTTATATTTTTTTACTATAATTATTGACCATTTTAAAGTTGAATAACAGTAAAATTAAACGAAATGATCTAATAATATATTTTGATATTTATTAAGAAGAATTAATGTATTATATTATTATAAATGGAAAAAATCGTAATTAATCCATCCTAAAATTACATTGTTATAAATCAATTTAAATTTAAATGGTATTACTTTAATATAAATCGATTATATATATATGTATCATAAAATTAAATTAAAATTAATTAAAATTGAAAATTGTCCATATTCATTATTATTCCCTAAAGTATACAACTATAACAATAATACTGATAATAATAATAAATTATTATTATTATTATTAAAAATTCCTCAAACTATTGGAGTAGTAGAAAGTATAGGAATACTCTTAAGTTTTTTTTTTTAATTAATAATTATCTTAAATTAAATGCCTAAAATAACAAATACTTAAATTATAAATTATTACATAAGGCATACACATATAGCATAGGCATAACTCAATAGTTAGGTTAAGAAAAATTTTATGATGATAAATTATCGATTTAATGTTGCTAAAATTTTTAATATTTTATTTTAATTAGTTGATTTAATTTATAAATTGTTATATCAATTAATTAATTGATATATGTTAAAATTTTTATAATTATATATTGTTCATGAAATAATTTTATATTCAGTTATTATTTTTTATTTTGATAAATTAATAAGGTGAAAAATTAATATTGCTCAATTTCACTTAAAAAATTAGATTTAAGCTTATAATAATTCTCTTTTGAGGAAAATTTAAATAATAATTTTTAATTGTTTAATATTGACTAAAAAATATTTAATTTATATTTACAAAAATTACCAATAAAAGATAATTTTTTCTACATAACCAAATTACAATTTTAAGTGTAATTTATTAATTTTAATATAAAATTTAAAAATTATTTATTCACATAATTAATCACGTACTTAAAAAACAATTAATGATATTAAAAATAATTAATGATAAAAAAATGATATTATCTATAATGCTAATCTTTGAAATTAATGATATTATCAATAAAGAAAAATGATACAATTGTAAAATTATGAAAAGGTTGGGATATATTTATCGGTTAAACCTCTAATTTTTACAGTCGAGGGTTAACTAGAATGTGAGTCTTAACTCTTGAGATTCAAGTCTCTGCTTTCACTTTTACAGAATCACAACAACTCAACAGCAGCTGAACCAGAAAAAGGCTAGTAGGCAGTAGCGCAACTATTCATACAAAATGGGACGCCTTTTCAAATTACACTTGGGCCTCGTAAACATGTTCACGATTTCATCATCATAAGCCTTTGATGGGTTCTTCTCCATTTACACTGTTTAGGGCTCTTTTTAAAAAAAAAAAAAAAAAAATTAATGAATTGCGACACAATATATATATTCTTTTGCTATTAGAACTGTGCACAGTTCAAGTAAAATCGAAAATTTGAAATTTTTTGAACTGAATTAAAACTCCGAAAATTTTATTTTTGAATCTCTAATCCTGTAGCGAATGGATAAAATATTTATATCAAATTTTTGAGATAATTCAGTACGATATTGTTCAGAGATTCGAGTATTTAGGGATTTTGTTCCAATCCAAATATATTTTGATTCAATTCGAATATTCGGATATTTCAATTCGGATCGATTCGAGTATTCAAAGATTTAAATATAATTTTATAATATATATAAAAAATATTATAAATTTATAATTATATATATATAAATATAAATATATGTATGTGTAATAATATATATATCATATATTATAAATTTATAATTATATAAATATAAAAATATGTATATATTATAAATTTATAATTATATAAATATATATAAATTATTTAATTAATTCGGATATTTGAAAATTCAAATACAATTCAGTTCGATTCAGTTTTTGATACAGTAATCAAAATATTTCCGATCTTGTTCCATTATATTAATTCAATTTTAATTTAATTTAATTATTTTTTTGAGTTTTAAAGATTTTCTTTTTCATTATTTTTTCAATTTGAAAATTCAAATAGTTTCGGTATCCCTTGTCGCGTATTCAGCCTTATTTGCTACCGTGTTTTTACGTATTATGATGAGATTTTGTTATACGTATTGAATATTTTATGCTTGGATTACTCTCAGTGTATCTGCCCGCTGGCCCAGTAAATCATTCGAGTTTTTAACATTGTAAATCATTGAAATATTTTTAGGCATGTTTGGTTTGTCTTAAAAATGGAATGGGTATGGAATTGGAAATCCATATTTAGATAAAAAAAAAAATTCCCATTCTGCTAAGTTTTTTTTTTTATAATAAATAAATAAACAAAACTTTATGATGATTTTAAAAAATTGTACTTGAACTTTATGTGATTTCAACAAAAACTCAAATTATTTAAATATAATAATACCATAAAAATTTAGATTTCCTGTGAACCAAAGAATAAATTGGAATCTGATCTAGAAATTGCATTGCATTCTCATTTTAATTTAGATAAAACCATTAAATTCTTGTATCATGGGTATATATTCATAATATGTGGACTAAAGAGCAAAATTTAGTGGGTATTTGATAAATTTTTTTACATAATTTTTAATTTTTTATTTCTCAAAAACTGTGTCAAACCGTTTGATTATTATTTTTTTTATAATTGTTAACTGTTAAATAGTGAAACAATTGCTGTTTGAAACTTTTTCAAAAAAAATTTAAAATATAGTTTTTTCAAAAAAAAATTATATTTATTTAAGTATAAAAACTAAATTAACCTATAAAAATAATATTTAAATAAAAAAATAAATATTAATATTTATTTTTAATGGTTATTAAACATATCATCAGCTAACAGTTAATAATAATTTTATTAAATACGTGTAACAATCACTTATTAGCTAATAATCACCAATTATTAACTATCAGCCACTAATCAACAATTATTAGTAATAATTAATAATTTTTACAAATAATTAAATTAAACGGGACTTAAAACTTATAGAGTTGCCCTCATTGCATTGTTGATTGGGTTCAATTATTGGGTTGAGTTACGGTATATAATGAATTTTTACTTATGAGGTTCATGGTATGTGTCTTGAGTGTTCTCAACTATTATTTATCAGTTTAATTTACTATTGTTGGTGAATGTGAAATCTTTATGGTAAAAAAAATAAATTATCCTTGTATGAAGCCATTATTTGGAAGCTTAAGGAGTTGGACACAAATTCATTTTTTAAAAAGCATGTAGGGTCCATTTTGTTTTGATTATTCATTTCCGGACTCCAAAATTGACTTGTGATGATCATGAAGTTTCAGTCAAGTTCTTTGTGGCTTACATACTTGTGAATATTATTAGTTCAAGACTTCCTTCGAAGTCTTTGCAGAAACATACTATCTTGTTGCTTCTATTGTTTGTATTAGCTTCCTTCCAGCTTTTCTGGTTATTCAGCTTCTTTACAAAGAAGAAAACATGGTTGAAGCCTTGGTGGGCGGTGCATTTCTATCTGCTTTCCTTCAAGTACTATTTGATCGAATCCCTTCTCGTGAAATTGTTGACAATTTTCGAGGAAGGAAGCTCGATGATGTACTGCTACAAAAGATGAAGATCACCTTGCTGAGTGTTAATGGTATGCTCAATGATGCAGAGGCAAAGCAAATCACAGATCTAGCTGTGAAACAATGGCTTGACGGACTTAAAGATGCTGTCTATGATGCAGAGGACCTCTTGGATGAGAATGCTTTTGAAGCCTTGCAACATAAATTAGAAGCTGAATCTCAGAGTGGCAAAACACAGGTACGCGTAGGTGGTGGTGGTAGTGCTAGCCCCGAAATAATCCTTACATTTCTAACCTCCTACCCTAACGTTTGTGGTAGTCTATTAATTAACATTATTAATATATGGATAAAATACTATTTTAATAAAATTAATACTTGAATATCTATATCTTAAAAAAATAGCTGTTGAGTTCATCACAATAATTAATTTTTTCATCTAATTAATTATTAAATATCATTAAAAATATAAAAATATCTTTCATTTTTCAATAATTTTTTTTTCATGTCATACTTACCTCAAATTTTATTCACTTTTCTAAACAATCAAACCTTTCATTATCTACACAATTTCATTAATCACAAACCTACACACAAATTTTACTTTTTTTAATTTCAATAAATTCAAAATTTACATAATTAATTAATTAACCATGAAAAAAATAGAAAAATAAAAAACATCACAGGATTAAAAAAATATATTTTAATGTGAACTTTTTATAAAAGGAAAATGAGAAGAAAATGAAAAAAAGGGAAAGAAAATAAAGGAAAATAGAAAGAAAATAAAGGAAAAAATATGGAGGTTGAAAATGAGAATATTTTGAAAAAATAAAATATTTTAATTTATTATTTATTTTATTTTTAGTTTTTTTAAAAAAAAAATTGAAAAAAACCTATAAAAGGACCAATTATTGTGACGAAATGAAATCTTAAGAATTTAATAACTAGTTTCTAAAAGTGTAAGGATCCAAGTATTAATTTTATTAGATTTCAGGGACTAAATAATATTTTATCCTTAATATATTTACATAATTTGGATTATTATAATAAGCTGTAACTTAAATTTTATGCCATATGATATAACCAATTCTTTTTAGTATATAGAAAAATTTCAGTGTCAATATGGTTCTTGAATAACTTGGAACTATTTTATATGAAATAAATATTTCTACAAGAAGTTTATACTTTTACTTGCTGGTAATTATCTTCTCTAAGCATTAGATTCATTAATTTGCTAATCAAATTGCAGCATCATTTTTTCCGACCCAGTATGTTTGTGTTATTTACTTTGGGTATTTTACATGATCAAAAGATCTTGTGATATAAATTGCATTAAGATATTATATAATTATTTGTTTTTAGTTTGTGCAAATTTTTTTCTAAATTCTTTTGCCTGTGGAATTGATTTTTAATAATTCTGTTAAGATAATTTTCAAGAACAATAAAGTTTTATCTAGTATACGTTCTTATGATAAAACTTGTGGCTACTTCAGTCCCTCTCAATCAAATTTTTGTCTCTTCACTACAGGTATGGTTACACACTTTTCTCAGTCCATTTGAAAAAGGGTTGTCACAAAAAATGGAGGAGGTACTTACTAGATTGGAATTTATTATACAGCAAAAGGATGTCCTTGGTTTGAAAGAAGTTCAGGGAAAGCGGTCATGGAGGCTACCAACTTCTTCTTTGGTAGAAGAAACAGGTATTCATGGTAGGGATGGCGATAATGAGGCAGTAATAAATCTATTGTTGGATGATGTTTCTGGCGCTGAGATAAGTCTAATTACCCTAGTAGGCATGGGAGGGGTTGGCAAAACCTCCCTTGCTCAGCTGGTATACAATGGTGTGGGGGTGAAGGAACAATTTGACCTTAAGGCATGGATTTATGTTTCAGTCGAACATGATATATTCAGGGTCACAAAGACAATTCTTGGGGCAGTCACTTCGTCAACCACTGATATTAAGGACTTCAATCTTCTTCAACTTGAGCTCAAGGAGACATTAGCAGACAA
Organism: Aleurites moluccanus; assembly: GCA_948193065.1. NCBI lineage: Eukaryota > Viridiplantae > Streptophyta > Magnoliopsida > Malpighiales > Euphorbiaceae > Aleurites > Aleurites moluccanus. The sequence goes on from CANXYC010505495.1 coordinate 44,741, forward strand.
GAAATTTCTACTTGTTCTTGATGATGTATGGAATGAGAACTATATAGAATGGGAGGTCTTGCGGATTCCACTTAAATTAGTGGCACGGGGAAATAAGATTATCGTGACAACAAGAAATGAAAGAGTTGCATCAGTTATGCGTTCTGTATCAACTCTTCATCTGAAGCAATTGTTGAATGAAGATTGCTGGTTGTTATTTGCAAAACATGCATTTGACAATATGAACTCTCAAGCATGCCCAAAGTTGAAGGAAATTGGTAAAAAAATTGCCAAATGCAATGGCCTGCCTTTAGCTGCAAAAACGCTTGGCTGTCTCTTGGATTCTAAATCAAATGTTGAGGAATGGGAAATGATACTTGAAAGCAATATATGGGATCTATCTTATGAGGAATCCAGCATTCTTCCTTCACTAAGATTAAGTTACCACGATCTCCCCTCATATTCAAAGCGATGCTTTGCGTATTGTTCGATATTCCCTAAGAATTTTGAAATCTTAGACCAGTATTTAATCCAATTGTGGATGTCTGAAGATTGTCTGCAGTGCCCAAATAGAAATAAGAATTTAGAAGAAGTAGGAGCTGAATACTGCCGGAATCTCCTGTCAAGGTCATTCTTTCAACGATCTAATGGCAAAAGTTCATGTTTTCTTATGCACGAACTGGTTAATGATTTAGCTAAATTTGTATCAGGAGAATTCTGCTCTAGAATGGGGAATGAGATTTCACTTGACATTGTGTGCAGCACTCGCTATTTATCATATTTCAGAACACAATATGATACCTCTCCGAGATTTAAGGCCATCTATGAAGATATTCTTTTACGCACCTTCTTTCCTTTCCAACTGGCCTCAAGAAATGGGCATTTATTAGGCAATGAGGTATTACATGGTTTGATACCGAGACTACGATGTTTACAAACACTCTCTTTGTCTCACTATAAAAATGTAGCTGAGTTGCCATATTTAATTGGGAATTTGAAACATCTATGCAGTCTGTTTCTCTATTCCACTTCAATTCAAAGACTACCCGACTCTCTGTGTAATTTGCTTCATTTACAAACATTGATCTTATCTCGTTGTCGTTCACTAGAAGAGCTGCCTAATTCAATTGGGAATTTGAAACATCTACGCTATCTGAATCTCTATTCCACTTCAATAAGAAGACTACCTGACTCTGTGTGTAATTTGCTTCATTTACAAACATTGATCTTATCTCATAGTTGTTCACTGCCATGGGAAGGCTAATAAATTTACACTATCTCATTCTTGAAGAAACGAACTTGAAAGAGCTTCCATCACAAATAAGTAAGCTAAAATATCTTCAAAAATTGAGTACTTTTATTGTGAGCAAACATGATAGCCTTGGGATTGAAGACTTGAGGGAATTTAAGCATCTTCGGGGTAAGCTTTCAATCTTGGAGCTGCAGAATGTAGTTATAGTTCAGGAAGCTTTGGCAGCCAATTTGAAGGAGACGATGTACCTTAAAGAGTTATTGTTGAGATGGAGTGCTGACTCTGATGACTCGGAAAATGAAAGGCGTGTGTTTGAAAATCCACAGCCTTGTGCAAATTTGAAGAGGCTCTCAGTGAAGTTTTACGGTGGGATACGATTTCCAGATTGGTTAGGAAGCTGTTTATTCTCTCACATGGTATCACTGAACCTTATCTTTTGTATATATTGCTTCTTCTTGCCACCCCTTGGGCAACAGCCTTCTCTTGAAAAACTCTCAATTGTAGGATGTGATGGAGTCGAAAATGTTGGTCCTGACTTCTATGGAAATACTTCTTCTCTCAGTAAGGTATTTAGATCCTTGAAAGTTCTGGAATTTGAGATTATGTTGGAGTGGAAGGAATGGTTCCTTTGGAAAGTGAAAATAAAGGTAGATCTTTCCCTCGTCTAAAAGAGCTGAATATGCAAAATTGTCCCAAGCTAATTGGGACATTGCCCAGCCACCTCCTTCTCTAAGGAAACTTGTGTTGATTAACTGCAAGCAACTTAAGGCTTCAACTCTAGATGCTCTATCATTCCGCACATTGGAGACACGAAAATGGGATAAGTTGGTGTATCGAGAGCTGCCATCAACACTGCAGAGGCTTGTTAGAGCTTCAGATTCTCAATATACAGGACTCTGGTGAACTTGTATCCTTTTCTGTTCTGGAGGTAGGTCTGCAGCATCTCAGATTTCTCAGTTTCTTGAGAATAAAGGAGTGACCTAACTTTCAATTATTTCCAGTAAGGAGGATTTAAAGCCTCAAACTTAACTGTATTCACAGTATACAATCTCAATGATTTGTTCTCTTTGCCAGAGCGGATGAGCATCCTTCTTCCATCTCTTCGTGATTTGTATATAACTGGTTGCTCAAAATTGGTGTCACTTCTCGAGGGATGTTTGCCCTCCAATTTAAACAAACTTTCAATCTCAAGGTGCAGCAAAATGGTTGCCAACAGGACCCATTGGGTTATACAGAGTCTTCCATGGCTCAAGACATTTCATCTTAGAGGCCCATATAGAGACTTGGAGTCCTTTCCCGAGGAGGGTCTACTGCGTACCACCCTGTCCGTCTAATGATTAATCAACTTAAACATCTGAGAGCCCTGAACAAGAATGGACTTAAACACCTCACTTTTCTTCAGGAGTTATACAGCTGGAAATGCCCTAAACTTCATTCCATGCCAGAAGAGGGGCTCCCATCCCCCTTATCAGCTTACCTATCAAGAAATGTCCTTTATTGAAAACACAGTGCCAAAGTAAGAATGAGAAAGACTGGAATTAAATTGTTCGTATTACCTGCGTCAAGATTGACCAAGAAGTGATATTGGTACGAGCTAAACAGAGCCCAGCATTTTTGAGTTTGACTCTGGTATTTTTCCTCCTCTCAATGTACAAAGCTGCTGCTTTTTATGGGTGAGTTATATATTGACATGAATTTTAATATTCTTAATCCTAGTTAATTAACTTCTTCAATTTTATGGTTAATTCTTAAGTTACTTGAATATTTTCTCACATTATCATTGGTCATATATATTGACATGGATTTTAATATTCTTAATCCTAGTTAATTAACTTCTTCAATTTTATGGTTGAACCTTAAAGTCACTTGAATATTTTCTCACATGTTGGCAGCCACAAATTTCATCGAGTCAGTCACAATTCAAGTTAGACTGAAGACTTCACAGATTTGCTTATTCACTTGTTTTCACTTCTTTGTTAATGTAAAGGAATTATATGCTTAACCCAGATTTTGTATTAGTCCTTCATTAATCTTGCTGACATCCAAAACTTCATTGAATTTATGGCCTTAACTGCATTTCTGTCATTTATACGCTAAGTTCCTTTTGAGGGAAATTTATGAGAAATATGTGGCTGACATCAATTTAGATAACATAGAAGGGCTTGCCAGAATTCCCCTTTAAACTAGAATCTAGTTCTGTTCTTCATTGTACTGCTATAGTAAAAGCCTACCTGGGCTGCTAAATGTTTGTTGCATACTGTTTATTTCCAATTCTAGATGCTGATTAGATAGCCTGTATGTGATATTGAAAAATCTTTTGATGGAAGGCATTGTCCTTTCAGATCATTATTTGCATGTCTCCCATTGATTCCTGTATAGTGCTCTCTGTGAACAAGTGCAGCATTTCTTGGAAAAATGGGGGAAATATTAACATCAAAAGAAATGGATAAACAATGCTCTAGAAAAGCATTCTTGAAGCCTCCATTACTATTGTTGTATCGCCTTCATAAGCAACTCTCCGTACTTTCTATGTCATGTACTCAAGAATTTTGCATATAAATGAAGGCACATGCTTACTTTGAAGGTAGTGTTGGCAGACAAATGAAGAAATTGCTTCATCTGATGGAGATACCAACAATAAGTTTCAATGAGTCCATTGGAAAGCTTGCATTCTATGCATTTAAAAAAGCTTGTGTACGAATAGACTGAAAAGTCATTGATTAACCTGTCACAATAGAGAGTTTAAATTCAATATGCTTGGTAGATGCATTAGGAGGAAAAAGAAGGTCAAAAATTTGAAATGGACATAAAGACTTCCATGGAGTATTCTGCAAAAATTAAGAGTTGTTCCCTGAGCAATGAGAAATGGTTTAGGTTAATAAGAACAGTTGACACTTAGAATTATAGTGAATAAAACAAATAAAATGTCTTGACAAATTTAATAAATAAAAATAAAGGAGTTGAGGCAAATTGAAGCTCATATACTAATAAGACAGCCAGTTGAAACTAATGTTCTGCTTACAACTAATACAAAATCCCCCCCAAGTTCAAGCAAAAAATATAATACGAAAATCAAATGATTGACCTTCGCTCTAGATATGTAAATAGGTCTAAAATTTACCAATGGATGAATTAATCTACTTGCCCCTCTACTCTTCAAAGCAAAAACAGAAAAAAAAAAAAAATGAGAAGGCATGAATGTAAATCTAAGTTCATTTACCTTGTTAATTTGATGATTCTAACTGCAATTGAGAAGGATTTTTCATGCAAATATCTGTTGAGAATATCTAGGTTGAACCAAATTGCCTTACTGGGTTGTTTCTATGTGCTAATGCAAATGGAAATTCACCTCTCAATTTTGAGACTGCAATTGCCAAGAATATGAAGCACACATGGGAGGTGACCAACATGGATTGGATAGTTTCTTCTAGCTGTTTTCTATTCCCAGTAGTAATAGGTGCTCAGTGATGAATTGCAATGTCAAATTAACTAGTCTGTTTGATGCTTATTTTTTTTTTAATTTTATTTTCATGATTAATAATTCATAAATTTATTCATTTCAAGTATAATTTTATGTGATGAATCATATCTTTGTGTATTTTTATTTCTTGACAATGTCACAAAATTACATTGAGACAATAGAATTGGTATTGCATTAGAAACTAGAATTCTGGATTGGAATTCTACATGCAAAATGGGAGGCAGGATAAAAATTCTAAGAAAATTTCCATTCTGTCGAAATTAAATTAAAATCAAATAACCCTAAATCAATCATTCTTTTGAGGTTCATACTTGATAAGATTTAATTCAACTTGAAAAAAATCCACCTTGGCTTTTCAAAATTTGGGAGCATGAGTTCCTACCAATGAAGTATATTTATAGGTTGAACAAAAAGAAACAGAGACCAAAGGAGAATTTGAAGACAATTACAATCAAACACTCTTTTCTTTAGTAAAATCTTTCCTTTTTTTATGACAAATCCACAGAATCTTAATGTTGCATCTGGATGTACTGATAATTCATCTAGTTCTACTGTAAGAACAGAAGAACTACCTTTGAGTCCTTACAGCATTCATCCTAGAAAAATCCCTCTCTTATTTTGGTTTCACCTCTATTGAATGGCTCTAACTATCATTCTTGATTTTGATCTATGAAGATGGCTCTCTTGTCTAAGAATAAGTTTCAATTTGTTGATGGTTCCATCACAGTTCATGCTTCTATATGTCCAATTTACCTAAATTAACAATGATATAATAGGGGAAATGCCCTTGAGAGCTTGAATTTCGGAGAAAAGCTTAATTGGGGTCATGAAAAAAATTCTCCAATAAGCTATCTCAACTTTTAATTTGAGTCAAATGGAGGCCTCTGTTAAATTAAAAATTAACAGAATTAATGGTAAAGTGAAATTATGAACCCACTTTATATTTTTAAATAATAAAAAGCACTAAAATTTTTTAAAAAATATATTTTTAAATAGTATTATCCTTTTAATAGGTATTTGGATGGACGACTGACAATTATTTGGGATAAAAATATTTTTTCTAATTAGCAAAAATTCTAATCGACAACGGCAACTCCTATTTGTCATCAAATTTTATTAATTTAAAAAAAAAACGAATCGATAATTAGTGGTTATTCAAACAATCAATAATTTTACACTTATCAACGCATATATTTTTAAATGGCAATTGAGTTTTATAATTGGATATCCAAACACCCCTTAACATTTTCAAAATTTCAAGCTC
>CANXYC010505520.1:0-10311 GCA_948193065.1 Aleurites moluccanus
AAAAATACCAAAATAATGAGAAAGAGAAGAGGAAATAAAGATTTTTTTAAAAAAAAAGACTTACCCACCTGCAGAAATCGACCGAAGCGAGAGGGAAAAACAAAGTGATGAAGATATTTTACGGCCAAAAGATAAATAAGCAGTGAAGAAACTTAGAATTGGGATGAAGAAATAAAATAGAAAATAAAATATAGGCAAAACAAGTTAACCGGGTAACAAAAAAAAAATGGCTATTAACAGTATAAAAAAGACTATTTGAAAATCAAATAAAATTTACTTGAGTTTTTCTCAAGTAACTATAGCACGCACCCTTCTCCTTGCTTTTAAATTTACTTCTTATGCATGTGGCCCACCATTTTTGGCATCTTGTGATGTGAATGAATATGATACAAATGAGCTCATTGTTCCCTTTTTGCACTTGATTTATACTCTTTAATTTTCCCTTACTTCCACTTCGATTCGAATGAGTTTTGATCTTTTATTTTTTTTTTGAAATTATCATAAATCTTTCAATAAATCTAAAAAACACAAAACATACTATTAAAATAAAAAATGAATAAACTTAATTAAGAACACACATATTTTGATGGAATTAATTTACAAATAGCTCTAATATTATTGTTATAATTTAGGCTCATTAGGATTAAGGCGTCAATGACCTCATCCCACTAGCAGCGTTTCTTTAAAAATTGATCCAACGATATAAATATTAGAAAATTTACCGAATTTTAGCAAATATTAGCAAAGTAAAAGTGAAAATTCATTGAAAAATAAAAAAAAAAACTTCATATAGCACTTCAACAATCATATAACAGTCATTCAAAATTTTAGCAAAATTTCCTCTATAGTATAAATATTTACCTGCTTAACTCAAATTTAGATGACACTTTTACAATTGTTCAATAATTAACTCAATTATAAACTGAAATACTATCACATATAGACCTCAAGTAACTTTTTTTACTTTTAAGATATAAATTGAATTTAATCAATACAATCCTTTTCAAATATTGAATAATGGAGATTTACAGATTTCGGCAGAATCTCCCTTATAATTTGAGTATTAACCTCTTGGAAAAAATAATTTTAAACACTTCTATTTTATCAACAAATATCAAACCAATCCACCATTCAAATATCATTCAATTTTGCCTCTTATGGGCCTCCATATTATGTCCCATTCGCCTTATAAAACTAATCAACCATTCAAAACTCATTCAATTCATATTATGTCACATCATTCTAACATGCAAGAATTCAATATATTCATACCTTAAACTCAATTTAATAGAAGTTTCTAGTGGTTTGGCTTACTTTCTTCCATGTATAACCCTCCACATCAATCTTCTCTTTAAATATCTTCCGTATGATGCGAGAGTAACAATCTGATGGCTCCAAATTATGAACAAAAATAACAGGACGAGATTATAACTTTGTATATTAATAGAGACAAAAGTATTATAATATATGAATATACCTCCCAGCAGTGACAATAAGTGTCCATATAGGCCGTGGTGGAGCTAGAGCATCCATAGTAGGTGCTTCTATAGATGTGTCATCTCTGGATGATGCAGCAGGTGGAGCTGGAGATGTAGATGGTACGATAGAGGTAGTGGTTTGCATAGAGGTGGTGGGCAGTGGAGAGTGAGTAGCCGATACTAAGGTGGTAGGCGATACAACGGTGGTGGGTGATGCAAATGTCATGGCCGAAATAAAATGAGATGGCCTAGATGAAGAGGGACCGGCTGGGATAAAAGGTGACCTAAATGTGGGGGAACCAACTAGGATAGGAGGAGATGGCCTAGATGGTCCAACAGTTTCCAGACGAGGACAAACTACCCGTCGTAAACTTGATCTAGTAGTCAAACCATACCTAGAAGGTGCAGAATATGTACCTCGATCACGATCTCGGTTTGATGGAGTATCATCTCTAACCAGCTGTACAACATGTAATTTATATTAATTGTGTATATAATTGAACAAATTATAATATTACAAAAAAAAAACTTAGAATGCATTTCAATAATGGTATATTATAAACAAATGGACCTCAATCTCTTCTTCTAATTCATCATCAGCCTTCTTTATTCCAATTAACAAACTATTTGGATCAATTAGTGATTTTGGCAGCTTGTGATATGTAATTTCAATTATAGGCACATCTAAATCATCTTCTTGGAATGGTAATTCTGATGATTTCTTATTACCCATAATTTCATCCTTAATTTTGACCACTAATCTAGCTTTGATTTTATATGCTGCCACCAATTTGCTTTATCCCTTCTCAGACTTGGATAAGATGCGTAGTATACTAGACAAGCTTGCATTGCCAATATAAATGGTTCATATTTATTAAATATCCTTTTTACGACTAATAGATGTAAGGTTATATTCATTAAGTACTTTCATACTCACATTTGGTGTAGGATCAAACCAATCATACTTGAATAATATAGTTCTATTGATTAGAAGGGCAGGGTATTCTAATTCCAACACCTCAATCAACTTACTGTAATAATCATAAGTGTTTTACTATAGTTAAAGCCCTTTATACAAACCCTACTATTCATTTTTGGCCTATGAGAATCATGTACTTCAGTATGAAATTTGTATCCATTCACAAAGTATATTGGATACATTGTCATCGTTCTTAACTGACCTTTAGCTAAGTCTAAGATAAATTGATTTGTGATGTTATTTATAGTTTATTAGCCTATATGAGCAAGAAACAAACAAGACAAATCATTGATAACTCATTTATACAATAATTATAAATGAAAATAAATGAACAAGTTTTTATGCTTAGCATACTCACGAATGACTCGAATCAATTTGAAAAATCTAAATTCAATTTAGTATCAATCTCTTCTATAGATATGTTTGAGGTAGATTGCTTTAATATTTCAATTTATTTGCTTCATAACAATTCAATATGTTAATAAAATCAATACTTTAATTTTTATTGTGTAAAATATTAATATAATTTATAAAACTTAATATATTTCGAAACTTCAAAGTAATTTAAAAGAAGGTAGGTTTGAGCTGCTTATATTATTTTTCAGTCAACATTCTTCTCTCAGGTCGACTAGGATGAGTGAATATTAACAAATTGCCAGGAAAAATTATCCTCCTCTATACTTCCACCATCATCATTCTAAGGTACTTTTCGATGCCTTGTGAAAATATATGGTTCAAAATAGTACAACCAAAATGATGACGATTCTTTAGCTAAATATGCATATTGAACCCTCAAATTTAGCTTTATTCTTGATATTTTGTTTCAAATGCCGCAAACATCTACATAATGAAGACATTATGTTGTTTTAATAATTAACATTAATAAATATCCATAATCTAAATTAAAAAAAGATACATATATGACATTTACCTCTCAATGGATACATCCACCGATATTGAACATGTCCACTTACTCTCGCTTCATATGCAAGATGTACAATAATATATTCCATTGAGTAAAAAAAGCTATGAGAAAAAATATGTTCTAATTTGCACAAAATCAAGGGAATATTTTTTCCAACTGTATAATGTCCTCATCCCTAATAATCAAACCAATTAATTCTATAAAAGACAAACTCTATAAGTGGTTTCCAAATCTTATTCATTATAAGTTCTTGAAATACAATAGGGATAAGTCTTTGCATGAACATATGACAATTATAACTTTTCAAACCAAACAACTTAAGCTTACGCATATCAATACATCTATCTAAATTTGATACATATCCATCAGGAAATTGGAGGGTTTTAAGCCATTCATATAATACTTGTTTGCTTTATTTGTTCAACGTATAGTAAGCCTTAAGATATTTTCCTGAAGCAACATTATGATCTAACTCAGGTCGTCGATAAAATTGCTTAAGGTCTTCCCTTGACTTAGTATTATCTTTTATTTTACCATTTATATTCATAACTGTATTAAACATATTCTTAAACACATTTTTTTCAATGTGCATGATATAGTACAACAAATCTCAAAAAAATACTATGTTTATTCCAACTAGTATTTTTTTCAACTCTACCCTTCCACTATTCCCGTTGAGGTTCTGTCAATTTTTAAGGCATAGATTATCTATTGCACCTAAAATCTCGATTCCTGACCATATGGATGGGGCCATTTCATCAAGTATTCTATTTTTAATGAACCCATTCTTATTCCATCTGCAATGATGATTCAGTGGCAAGAATTTACAATGATTATTAAACTAAAATTGCTTACCACCTTTAGGAAGAGTAAAGGCATCACTATTCTCCATGCAATAAGGTCATACCAATTTTTCCTATGTACTCCATCCAAATAATATAATATAAGCTGGAAAATCACTCACAGTCCATATAAGAGCAACTCACATCTGAAAATTTTGTTTTGTCGATACATCAAATATTTTAACTCCAATTTCCCATAATTGCTTCAATTATGCAATCAGAGGCTGTAAGAATACATCTAACTTTTATTTTGGATTGTTTAGTCCAGGAACTATAAAAGAAGGAAACATAAATTCCTCCTTCATACACATCCATAAAAGGCAAATTATATGCATAATTATGATTGGCCATGATAAATATTGTTGTCCTGATAGACCAAATGGTTGAAACCTATCAGTGCATAAATCCAAATGGACATTGCATATTTCAAATGTAAAATGTGGGTTAATTACACCCATGATTCCTCAAGTATTGACTAATACACATTATGGTCTTATAACTTCATTCTGCCATGATAATATCACTGCCATTATGTCACACCCCAACTCCAGTTGTGCGATAATCCTAGGATAAATGTGGGCTTAAGGTCACCATAAATCCGTAGAATACTCATATCCTGGATCTCATACATAACAAATATCCACATCATACACAGTTATCTTCATGAATACTCAATTCTATGAATCATATAATCATCATTCATGCATTTTCATACATCATCATATGATTTCCTCCTGTTCCTTACCAATCAAAAGATACATCCCACATCAATAAGGAATAAGGGCAACCCACTATGTCAATTCAAACATCAAAATAATATCTTCATTAACGTCTCGCTACTAAGTTCTAGAGTATACTCCTCATATATATAAATATCATAATACAAAATAATATACACCAAAAGAATTACATAGAGTCTTCTTGGATGAATGAATCAATAAGCTCTGTCTTCTATGTTAACTCTCTCTCGAGCTACACTATCACCTGAAATCCATAAAAGAGGAGTGAGTTTTCAACTCGGTAAGATATAAACTATACTAATGCTTACAAGTATCATAAAGATATAGAGGATAAGTATGAACTTGAACATATATTCAATATACTTTTGGAATATCATAATGAAAGAGATTATAAGAATCATGGCACAAAGAATCATAACATGAACAATCATGGTTTCTTTAACATGTGAATGCCCACAAATTCTTTAACATGTGAATGCCCACAAAGAATGACACTATAAATCATATCAAGAAATAGAACACAAAATAGATCATAGTATAGAGCATCGATGCACCTTGTCACCTCAACGTCTCCATGTGCTTGCGCAGGGCACATGCCTAGTATTTCTGGTCCCCAACTAGGAGGGACACTGACTAAAACCTTGTCAGCTGGATTCCCGATGTGCACATTGGACTAATGAACTAACTCTCATTGGGAAGTGCTTTCTATTTATATATGGGTCATGGATTATATAGCTTAGACATATTATCAAAAAATATAGTGGTCACAAGACCATCATCATATATTTACATATAGTTATTCAATCACACAAATAGGTATATAATGATCTTGGTCCAAGAAAAATAACAACCAAGTCATTCATGCAATTGACTTATTTAGGAGGGTCTCAACAATTTATAGTTTACAATTACAAATTTATAGTTTACAATTACAAATTTATAGGTTTAGATTCATTAACAATGAATTTAAGAAAAATTATATGAAGTAAGAGATGAGTAGCAAGCATAATTAATGGATAGAAATATATATTAACATAGTTCATACTTATCTCAAAGCAATTTATCCTTGTATTTCTATCAATTACTTGTACATTCAATAATTTTCTCTATTCCTTAAGTTCTCCTTTCCTATTTCAAATCCCCAAATACTCAAAATTAGGGTTTATGCCCAATAATGTTATACATGCTAAGTTCTTATGATTATAATCATCTTTTAGAGTCCTAATATGTTTTCTAACATTAATTTAATCACTTATTAAAGAAATATGGAAGATTGGGATGAATAGCTACTATTCACTCAAAACCTTAAATCCATATATATCTTGCTTATAATCCATAATAATTGCCAATTGATGCTCTTAAACATCTATTCATAATTCATAATCATATATTCTAACTATGCATTAACTTATCTTAAACTTAGATTGAAGTTTGGAACAAATACCTTGAATTCTCAGAAATGGAGAATCCTTGAGAAATATAAAATCTTGATGTTCTTGAAGGTTTGATTCTTGATTCTTATTTTAATGGAGATGAAATAAGTGTTTGATAATAGAATTTAATAAATTTATAGGTGGGTAAAGTGTATTTATTAAGAAAGAGAGGAAGAAGAACAAAATGGGTGAGTTGAAAATGAAAGAAACAGGTTCAAGCTTATATAGACTCGAGGCTTTACGCCCGTGAAAGTCAATTTCTTAGGAAAATGAAAAATTACATAGAAATTATTCTCACGGTGGTGAAAGATCTTTCACTCCTGTGAAAACTATCTTTAAGGTGGTGAAAAATATCTTTAGGGTGGTGAACTATCTTCAATGTGGTGAAATGTATCTTCAGGGTGGTGTATTATCTTCAAGGAGGTGAAAGGCATCTTCACCCCCCTGAATAATTGATGGCGAAGAATTCTCATATTTTCTCCATTCTAACTTGTCCAAACTCAATTAACTTATATATACACATGTTAACATTCATCAAACAAACATGAACAAATACATATCTACTCTAATATTCCAAGTATTTGGTATTACACATTATAGGGTAACGCGCATGAAAATCCCTAACACCTTTTTCCATCCATTTTTCTAACGAAAGTGTGATGTGGACACCACCTAAACAATTTTAATATTAAAATAAGCTATGTCAACCAAATTGGTGGATTTTTCCTCTCTCCACTTTCATGCACTTTGACTGGAAATTTGATTATAAAGCCACCACCGTTTTTCCCAAAATCACCATTTCAACAAATACTCTTAACAACAAATCTTTCAAATCCAAACACCATAACTAAAAAAAAAAATCAAATTCTTTATATAGAAAAAGTAGATTTGCTTCTTGTAGAATATGGATCAACAGCCCAAGGTGGAGACGATGACAAAACATGGGATAAAATCTACAGGCCAAGATCCAAAGCTAAATTCGTTACCCATTTTGAAAACCAGAGATAATAATAATAATCATCATCATGATGCACCGAATAGAGACGCAAATCTGAACACACAAAGCCTAAATCGTTTTTGATATTAAATTGCCTCAATTATATGTTTCATTACTCAAAAACCTATATTTTACCAATCTCTCAAATCTTAACTAACCCTAGTTTTAGCTGTTCAAGTCTCAACTACTTTTTTAAGCTCCCCTCTTCACTTTCCCTCTGCCTCTTCCTTTGTCTTCGTTTGTAAACAATGGAGAAGAGCTCATAAGGTTACTGGGTAGACCGAGCACTTGAAAAGCTTCAATCTTTAAAGTTGCTTTGATCTTTAAGGCCTCTTTACCTCTCCAAAGAACCTAACCCATCGAATACCAAACCACTTGAACTATAAGATGATGATTATGAGGTGTTTGACAAAATGAAACCATAGGATTGCTCCTCAGTTGAAGTCTCCATTTTAGAATTCACATTTCAAAAATGACTTCTTGAAATTCCCAATGTTGGTACATTTAAAATTAACGTTTCTTGTTTTAGCTCAAAATTTTACAAATGAATGAATTCATGATATAAAAGGCTGAGAATAAGTTATCGTAAAAGTAAAAGGCCGAATTCTAAGAAATTGTAAGAGAAACAGAGTGCTTAAGTGAGGAAAAAACGGAAGAAGATGAATTTATAGAGATAGGATAAGGAATTAGGGTTTAGTTTATGATTCATTTTGTTTTGTAGGTTTGCTTAATTTGTTTTGATTTTATTTTTGTTTTGATATACATTCTAAAGCTGGATCGAAATGGGTTTCAAGGAAGCATTCCATTAGAAATTTTAAAGCTGGATCGAAATGGGGTTCTAAGAGATGTTGCTTTTCTTAAGGAAAAATGAAAAGTGAGAGTTTAGAGAGTTTCAGTTCTTTTTTCAAGCGCGTGGAAGAGGAGAGAGGAAAATTAATCAGGTAAGTTGATATGGCTTATTTTAATATTAAAATTACTTAGGTTGCGTCCACATTACACTTTCGTTAGAAAAATGAATTTTCCACTCCTAAAAAGTAACCTAACTCTGTTAGAAATTCATTGTTATATAACTATATTGATATATTATATAGCATAATTTTATTGAAAATTCGATAATATTTCCTTACATTTCTCCAAGTGCATCAATTGAAAAATGTCATAAGTTGACACTTTTTCAATATGCACTCATAAAATAAAAAAGAGATATAGTTATTGAATTTTTAAATAATTGTCTGATATAAAATATAATCAATAAGTTATAATAGTCAACAATATTTCTAAATTGTCCAATATGGATAATTCAATGACATCTCATTATCTCATGAGAAGGACACCAAACGAATAACTATTGTTACAACTTAAAAAATATTTTTAATCCTACAAATAAATTTATATATACTTTTACATAGCTCTAGTTGTATTTAATAATATAAAATAATTAACATGCATCAAAATTAATTACAAAAAGTAATAAACACATATTATCTAAATTATAAAGTACATGATTTCATTATAACAAATTTTAAAAATATAATTTATATTTGCATATTTAATTCTCTAAACCATTTTTATAATTTTTATATTGAGTTATGTAATTTTTAATTTTAAAAAGTTCATATTAATAAAGAAATTATAATTTTTAGTTTACAGAATTATAAAATTCATTGAAAACTTAAACAATTGAAATATTAAATATAATTATATAATTTTATTAAAATATTTTATAATATTTTAGATTATAAAATAAATATTGAAAATGATGAATTCAATATCTATTATTTTTAATTATTATTTAAATTTATTTTTGTTAAATGTATTATTTATTAACTTATAATAAATTTTAAAATTAACTAATTAATTCAAAACTAAACTAATTTATAAATAATAATCTTTATTTACATAATCTATTCTAATTTATTAATAATAATATTTAAATTTTTTTCATTGTATGTGTAATTTTTTACTTAGTACATAATTATGATTTTAATTGCAAATTCCCAAAAAAAAAAAAGTTTTCAAATGAATTCCTCTAATTATTATAAGCATTCAACAAAAAATGGATCACCCTAATCTCTACCATAAACAAAAAACCCAATAAAATTAATATTTCTCAACTACTCTTCCAAAAATAAAAATTCTATTTTACAAACTAATTAATAAAATTACAAAAAATACACAATTTTATCATAATTTTTAGAAAATACACAATTTTATGCAACATACATACAATACAAATCATTTTTGTCAATAAATATTTCACAAACAATACATGCAATACAAAATACATACACAATTTATACAAAATATACAATTTATGCAACAATACATACAACACAAAATCATTCAATTTTTTTCAACAATAAATAAAAAAAAAAAAAAAATACCTGGAAACAATGCAGCAGAAGGAGAGAACCTGAGCAGCAAAACGACGGCAACACAGCAACTACCGGAATAAACCCACAACAATTCTAACAAAAAAATAAATTAATTTAACCCAGAAATGGTAATGGTCGGCGAACGAAGCGCCAACCGGAAATGGCGAACGAAGCAATGGAATTGAGGCATGGAGAACGAACCTGATGATCCTTCAAGACGACGAATGAAGCACCTGTTAGGATTTCTGGTCAAGCAATATGTGATTGCTTGAAACATTACACTCTAGGTATCTAATTTGGAATACCTAGCATGCTGCCCCTCAGCTAGCATATATATAGGTTTACACTAGGGTTAAACCAGTTAATGGGCTCTTGCCCATTAAGATCCACTACAAAGGTCAATTATCTATTAGGGCTTATATTAGAACATATATTTGGGTTATTAATATACCCTATCATGTGGGTTATTGGTTAGCAAATAAATTACAAAAAGTAGCTTCAGTGGATATGAGAGAGATCTTCATTGGAGAGTATATAACTAG
>CANXYC010505565.1:0-11312 GCA_948193065.1 Aleurites moluccanus
TTTTTTACTATTATCACAAGTAAATATATTGATTTTATTTTATATATAACTACATATTTTTTAATTTAATATTAATTTAAAATTAAAAAAAAAACATTCATAAAAAATTAATTAAAAATAAATAAATAAAATTTAATTCTCGAGAAAAATACGAATTTTACTAGTGTTAATGTATGAAATAGATAAATTTTATATTATATATTAAATTATTTTTAAAATTTTTTATCACTGATATTTTATTTTATTTTTTAATTTATATTAAAATAATAATGATTTATAAAAAAATATTTTTAATTTGAAATCGTTAAATTAAAAAAAATTAAATTAAGCTAAATAGTATTTAAACTTGATGATTTGAATATAATAATTCTAATTAATTTAAAAAAAATTTAAATCTAAAAATTAATTTAAATTGATAATAATTTTTCAAATTAAACCAATATCTCCTTTGATATTTGAGATTGAATTTTTTTTTTTAAACCAAGAAAGAATGTGCCTGCGTCTACTAGGCAGAATGAGGGTGTGATGACCAGCCATTGGATGCAAAGAAATAAAGAGCTCATGGTTCTTTTAATGAGACCTTCCACACGAGAGCATATACCACGCGGTGCACATTTTGTCGTACCTAAAAATAAAAAAAAAATCAAAGATTTAAGGTATCGTTAGACAACCTTTGATTCATAATAAAGAAACTTCCGCTTCCAATTTCGTTTCTGTTAACCAAAACAATCACAACTCTGCTCTCAGCTCGATTTCTCATCTTCTTCGATCAAAGGTAATCACTTTTCTTTAATTTTTATTATTTTTTATTTTTTTGTTTTTGAAGAAATATAATCTGAGTCTGTGTTGTATATTCTTTTGATCTTTTTTGCTGTGTTTTTTTTTGGTTATCTGGAATATATTTTGTGTTGAGTTTTTTTTTTTATACTTTCTGATGTTTTTGATGATTTCATATGTAAAATTTTTTATTTGGATGTGTTTTGGCTTTTAAATTTTGAGACACGACAAAGAAAATAAAGACCCATGAACATTTTTTGAAAAAAACAAAAATTAGAAATACCTTAAAGTTAAGATTTTTGAGACTTGAAATGAGATTGTTGATGGTAAATATTAGTATATGTGTTCCAGATACATAAATTTTTATACACCACCTTTAAAATTTTTATTTTTTGTTGCTTGTTTGTATTTTAATTCTTAGCTAAACATATAAATCTAGAGGACTGACTTCCTGTATGATTATTAATATAAAGAATAAAAGGGTATAAATTTCTGGTATGCCAAAATAATTTCTTGGCTTTCCTTTCTGTGTTTTTCCATTTTCAGGTTAGAAACCCAGTTTGTGAATATTTTACAGATATTCAGGTGAAGGTCCTTTAGTTATATACCTGTCTCCACTTTTTTTTTTCCTCCAGCATTCTTCAGTTCTACTTTGAAAGAGGGGAACCAAGGGAATGCTGCATGATGTGCTTGAATGTCCAGAAGTCTGTCTCTGAAGCCTTTGAGGTTGTGGCTTTACTGGACCTGCCTTTCTTTGTTCTTGATGAAGCCGGGTTTATAAATTGCACTTCGTCATTCAAACATTCTGCTGAATCGCACTATGTGTCCACAACTTATTATAAATTTCCTGTTGTCTTAATACATGATCTATGTGAAGACGGTTGAGCTGCTTCTACTGTGTGTAGCTCCTTTGCTTTTTAAATTACATATAGTGTATTGGTGGGAGAGTGTAGTATTGATTAGTGAATTAGCATTTGTGGATTGTGATGGAACATAAACCAAGTGTCTTGACACAAAAATATGAGATAGGGAGATTGCTTGGCCAAGGCACCTTTGCAAAAGTTTATTATGCAAAGAGTATCAGAACAAACCAAATCGTGGCCATTAAGGTGATTGACAAAGAGAAGATTTTGAAGGTTGGGCTTGTTGATCAGATCAAGAGAGAAATATCTGTGATGAGAATTGTTAGACATCCTAACATTGTGCAGCTTTATGAGGTCATGGCCACCAAAAGTAAAATTTATTTTGCAATGGAATATTGTAAAGGTGGCGAACTCTTTAACAAAGTTGCTAAAGGAAAGTTAAAGGAGGATGTCGCACACAAGTATTTTCAACAGTTGATCAATGCAGTTGATTTCTGCCACAGTAGGGGTGTTTATCATCGGGATATAAAGCCAGAAAACCTATTGTTGGATGAGAATGAAAATCTTAAGGTAACTGATTTTGGGTTGAGTGCCCTCGCTGAATCCAAACACCAAGATGGACTACTCCATACAACTTGTGGCACACCTGCATATGTTGCTCCTGAAGTGATCAGCAGAAAAGGCTATGATGGAGCTAAAGCTGATATATGGTCTTGTGGGGTGGTTTTATATGTGTTACTGGCAGGCTACCTTCCATTTCATGATCCAAACTTGATGGAGATGTACAGGAAAATTGGTAAAGCCGAGTTTAAATGCCCTAATTGGTTTCCACCAGAAGCTCGTAGGCTGTTGTTTAAGATGCTGGATCCAAATCCTGATACTAGGATTTGCATGGCTAAAATACAGGAAAGTTCTTGGTTTAGAAAAGGTTTAAACTCTAAACAGAAGAAAACTGAAACAGAAAGCGGGGTTGTAAATTGCTTGGAGAGAAGTGGTTCTGGTCCTTCCTGGATTAGCAGTGCGTCTTCTGAGGAGAAGCAGGCGTCACTGAAACCACCTATATTAAATGCTTTTGATATCATTTCTCTTTCTGCTGGGTTTGATCTCTCTGGATTATTTGAGGAAAAATCCCAACTGAGAGAAACAAGATTTCCTTCTGTGCAACCTGCATCAATCACCATATCTAAACTGGAAGATGTTGCAAAGCATTTAAGCCTGAAGATCACAAAGAAGGATGCAGGTTTGCTGAAAATGGAAGGATTAAAGGATGGTAGAAAGGGGCCCTTGTCCATTGATGCAGAGATCTTTCAAATCACTCCATATTTTCATTTAGTGGAGGTCAAGCAATCTGGTGGAGATACGATGGAATATCAGAAGATATTGAAAGAGGATATAAAGCCTGCTCTTGAAGATATTGTTTGGGTTTGGCAGGGTGAACAGCCACAGCAGCAGCAGGAAGAACAAGAACTACAGCAGCAGCAGCAGCAGCAGCTACAGCAATAATAATAGTACACTAGCAGTGGCATTTTGCTAGTTTGCTTAAAATTTATGCTCACAATGTCAATTTTTTCATGGTGTGCAATGTTTGTCACGATTTCATGAACTACCTTTTTTTTTTCTTTACTTTAGTGTTCATCCTTGTGATTTTTAGATCCCACCTCAAAGAATTTGCTTGTATTTGGTATGTTGTGACTACAAACTTAATGTTAAAGCTATTATTCTGTCTTCTGGAGCGTTGCTTTCGTTCTTTTTCCCAATAGCTTGTACAGAATGGGGTTTGTACATGTCTTTTAGTTTATCTTCTAAACAATCCCTCCTGGCAATCTTCTTGGCTGAAACTATTTCCTGCTGTCTTTCATGTTATTTTATATTTATTACTGCTTTATCTGTTGTCTTTGTGCTCAAAATTTTCTTCCTTTGACCCTGTGCTGTTGCTAGGCTGAACTGATTTGCCACAGGGTTTTAGGAATTTAGGTTAATAATGCATTTTTTTTTTGTTTGTTCAAGAAGGGAATCTTCTATTTTTTGAAATCAAGAAATGTGTTCTTATCAATCATCTTTGTCAACTAAGACAAAAATCTTGCGTAGGGTAAGGGTGTTATTGTCAAGCGACTGAAACCACCAATGCCTTGCACCAGTTTGTGGTTCAGGTACTATCTTAGAAAGTTCCAAGAGAACAGATTTTTTATTTTTTATTTTTTTTTTATAATACAGGTATACAGTTTGTCTCTGACACCCTACCCTGGGAAAGCTCGGACCCTTGTAATCTGGAGTATACTTTTATATTGATTCAAGTAGTATTATATGTGTCACGATTCTCATTTTATATAGATCTCACCATATAGATAGGTATCATTCCATATAATGTGAAACTATACAAATTATATATAGATTTGGTGCAATCAATATTAAAATCTAGCTTTTAAGAATGAAGAGCTCATTTATATATTAACGTTACAATATTTTTATTTTTTATCATGTATGTTTTAACACTATCTTTAAGTAGCAATTAAATATTATTTTTATTATAGGTCCAAATATCACTTGATAAGATAGTTATGGTCCAAACAAATTAAATTTTTTTTTTTTTTTTTTTTGCAACCCCACATATTTACTTGAATATATTAGCTTATTCATACTTCGAGTTCATAATCTATCACCACTAAATTTATGTAGAATATCACCACTAAATTTATGTAGAATATGATATAGAATCTTATTATATAACTAGTTTCATTGGATTGATTCACAAATAATATTATACATGGTCCATTCTCACTTTGGATAGATCTCAACTTGTAAATAGATCTCATTTTATATGAAACTAGTTTTATGTATAATAAAATCTCATTTCATATGAAAGAATTTATATAAATAAGAATTTTCCTGATGTACAAAATTTACCAAAATTCACTTATTTTTTTTTATCCAATTCAGTTCTCATGTATTTGTCATTGTCCCTGAAGTTGCCCTATATGGTTAAGGTTCCTATATTTGGTTTTTGGTCCAAGATATTTGTAAGACGCAAGTTCAAATTATAATGAAAATCATGGGTTTCACATGCCTCATTACTGACCTATTGATAGGGATGCACACAATTCGGTTTAAGCAGTTACAAACAGAAGTGATAATAGCGGTTTGAAAAAATTCAAATCGAATTAAATTGCCAAGAGTAATTGAATCATATAAATCATAGATATACAGTTTAAGCACTTTGGTTCGGTTCTGGTGATTTATTATTTTTAAAATTTTGATATATTATATTTTATATTACACCTGAATTTAAAATAAATATAATTATTTAACTTTTTTAAATCCTAATAAAATTGTTAATTATTTTTAAAATAACTTAATAATACATCAAAATTTTGTTATTAAAAATTCATTTTTAAATTTATCATACTATAAAAAAAACTAAATATAAAAATATATAATTTTGTATGTATATAATATATAATGATTCAGTTTAATTTAGTTTCACAGTTTTGAAAGGTAAAACTATAATTAAACCAATATTTCGATTTATAAGACTTATACAAAACAACATTTTATGGTTGGATTAGCTTGGACTAGAAGTGGCAAATGAGTCGGGTCAAACGAGTTCGGGTCAATTTAGATGTTACCTTTTTTTTATGAGCGGGTGTAACATCTTAGCAGACAAAACGATAAATGGATATAGTGGATTACAGTAATGGATACGATATTAATTTAAGTATGAATAGACTCAATCGATTACTGAAATATACAGAGAATGGTAGAGTGCACTTAGGAATTTTTGAATCTCAATCGGGTCACTTTCGTGATACTGTCCCGGAAAATATTGATATTAATTACACTGCTCGAGGAAATAGCGGTTCAATTAATTTAGAAATTTCTGACTCAGACCAGGGAGTAAAGAGTCATCTATAATTGTGTGAATTTTTGGTGAAAAAAAAGAGTTGAAAAATGTTTTGGAATACTGGAAATCAATAGAGTAGCAAAATCGTAAATAAGAGCAATTGTAGGGGCAATTTCGTAAACTCATTATCTGAGACACAGAATCGGACTCAAAATAATTTTAATTGATAGAACAGGCCAAAATAAACTATTTTATTTCTCACAGTGAATATTAATTCTTAATAAAATAAATTACTGAAAGTTTTGGGGTAAAAATACAAATAAGAAAAATTATGGGTCAAATTGCAAATATTAGAAAAATATGGGGACATCAAGAAAATAAAAATCTAAGGAAGAGGTGAGCTTGGGCCGGCAATGTGTGGGATTATTCAAGAATGGTTAATTCTAGAATGGTCTTCAAAAATCTTGAAAATGTGACAACTTAGCAAATCTAGAAAATTCTTCACATTTCCTCCACCTCCAAGACTTTTCATTAAATTGGACTATAAAAGAAGGATGTTGGCTGGCCATTTGCAACTCTAGAAGTTGAATCATTTGTGAAGAAGATCTTAAAAAGAACATTTTCACCCTAATTATAGGAACTCAGCAAAAAAATAAATAAATAAATAAATAATAGATAGAGAAAGATGAAAAAAATGGTGAAGATGATGGGAATTGACATTCAGTAATTTGAAGGAGTAAAAGATGATAAAATTCAAGTGTTTCAAATTGAGGTAAGGCTCCTAAACTTTAGTTTTTAATTGAATTTAAGATTATTATAGTTTAATTAAGTAGATAATTGAATGATTTGAGCTATGGAAGATGATGATGAACTAGGGTGTTAAAGAGATTCTGAAATTCATTTTAGGCAGTAGATTTTAGCTGGAATTTTGAATTTTTAAAGAATTAATTTGAGGATGGTCAAAATATGAAAGTTGTAGATAAATATGCTAGTTTGATGTTTGCAAAAGGAATATGGAAAATTCAAAGTGAGGAGAGAGTAATTGAACAAAAACCGTAACTGGACAGAATTAGGTTTTCTGAAATTTTGCTATTGTGTTTTAGTTGTTTAGAATGATAGAGATAGAATTAGAAGAAGTATTCAACATAAAAAGTGTTCATTTATATATTATCTATAGGTATGTAAAATATTTTTTTAATTGGATTTGTGATTTATAAGATATTGAGCCATAAATATAGAATATCAGAATTGACTAATAAACATAATATAGGCTACAGAGTTCTATTGATATGAGGACCTTATAATCTGAATTAGAGAAAGTATTAAACATGAAAGATGTTCATATATATGTTATCTAAATGTATGTAAATTTTTTTTTTTTATAATTAGATGAACACATAATTAATTATAGATATAAAAATATGGTCTATTCGGATAGAGATTTTAAGACAGTAGTTTAATTTTGAAAATTCACTAATAATTGTAAAGTGAACCAAATAATCTGAAATTTGAATATGTTATAATATAATATGTCTAGAGTAAATAGGAAAAATAATAAAAGTAATTGAATCATTATAGATTGAGTTATAGGCTAAAAAGTAGAGACTACAAGATTAGGTATAGGGTAGAATGCGGGGTAGCAGGGTTAGTTATGAGACTAAATTTCAATTGACACCATAAATTATGTAGTAGTGAGATTAATGTGATTTTTGATATTATTATGTCTAATTTAAGTAGGAATAAGAATTAAATCAATTGGATAAGTTTAGCGAGAGATATGGGTAAAAGAATATAGTATGTTCATAAGAATTTCATATAGGTAAATCCTAAAAAAAAATTGAAGAATTTAAGAAATTTCTTTAATATGAGTGTAATTAATATAATTTTATTTTAAATAGTATCTAAATTAGAATTAATTGAATATTTAGAGTCAAGAGTGAATAAATAATATAAGCATTGGATTAAGGAAGAAAGGAGTGGAAAGTGTACCAATGAAAAGTGTTCAGTGAGGTGAGTAATATATACATCATTATGCATATCCATGTCTTGACTTATTGACCCAATGAACATGTTTCCTTCTTGATTAAATGTCACTTTGCTATTGTTGATCATCCTTTGATCATTCTTAAGATTGAAATCACTCATATCCATTGATTGTTATTGATATTGAAATGCCAATTATGCTTGATTGACCATGTACCAAAATGTTTCCAAAAGTATGCACACCAAACGTTTAACTATATACCATGATATTATTGCCAATTAGCTACCTTTGTATCAAATAAAGAAACCGATACATGATTAATGAAATGCATTGACACTGATTGACAAGTAAGCCCATGTGTACTGATCGAATGCCATTGTACTGTAATGTTTCCAAAAAATGCTTGATACTATTATTGATTTCCATTGGCCTATTTATATGTGGATTTGATAGAGCTGCCTCATTGACGGGGTAGCGGGTAAATACCATCAGCATTGTACATAATGACTTATATAAAATGTTTATCCTAGCTAGGAAGTGACTTATCCTAGCCGTGAGGTCTGGCCTGCCTTACGTAATTTACATCCTAATGATATGTCACATCCCACACTATTGGGCTATGACGGTCCTAGGGTACGGGAACAGTTCATACAACCAGTACCACGAAGAACCCAAGTTACATGTTTTCATTACACTTAACCACGTTTTATGACATATTTTTTTTTTTTCTTTTTAAAACTCTTAAATTTTACATAAAAAGGGACAAAGTCTCCCTTGTAATCTTAACATTTATCCCAAGCTAAAAACAGATAAAAACACTTCTAAAATAATATCAACTCCCAGGTCAACCTCTAATACACAACTCATATCATACCATACTTATGTCAACTCATATAACAACTTCATACATCACAGATCATATAATAGTTCTCTGTAATATCAATCCATACATATGCCAATATCATATAGGCTTACCGTAGCAGCTGCTCCCCTTGTTACAATATATACATACATATGCATACACATCATCACATACATTCACATCGTAACATATAATTACATTCTTTACATGTCCACAAATCATACACTTAAATATATACAAATAATATCATGGAGTACTCTATGCTACACTAGGGAAGGACTATACATCTACTTCGCGGTTGGAAGTACAAAAGTAGCCGAGGATGTCCGCGTCTCACTTTTTCCCTGAAATGGTTTCAACATTGTTGGTGAGTATAAAAATACTCAGTGAATCTATAAATATGAAATGCATTACTAATTTATGAATACACATTTGATCATTGATGACAATAGTAGTTATGATGACAATTATCGATATAAAGACAATTATAGATATGATGACAATTATATATGATAAGATATGACAATATAATATAATGGACCAAATGCATAAGGTAAAACATGATTGGGTCAAATAATCAAGTAGTACTGTCACTTCTGTCCACATCTCCATTTCCATATAAATGTCATAAGGAGGATCAATCCTTATGGCTAGAGCCATATCCCTATCTCTAGCTAGGCAAGTAGTACCAGTGTGCACACGATCGATGGAATTACCCGCTACAGCATCGAAATAGCCCTGTTAGGTTACCTTATGCAAATGTTCTAAAATATGATGAAAATGCAACAAGTACAACTCATATAAGGTGCAATGTAGTCAATATATCCATATGAACAGATATAGAGTCAATCGGGAACAACTTACAAAAATTGGCCCGTCCGGCCCAGTTGCGCTGTCGCAGCGACTTACCAAATTATGGGTCTGATTCCCATTTTTCAGTGACTTTCTAGTTTTACATGTTATCAATATATGGTATGCAAATTCAACATCTAAGATACAAGTATACATATATATAAGGTGATTAGGCTTGATTTGAGGTCAAACCATTTTATAGAACAACTTTTATAGCCATTCAAATTTCAGGTCAGTTTATGCCGTTTCGGCAATCCCAGTTTTGGCTGATTGGCACGTTTAGGGGCAACTTTGACCAAATTGGTCTAAAATCAGTCCAACATGATCAAAGGTCATATAACATGTCCAAATGTTAATACCTTAAACTAGAAATTCAATAGCATATATATAAACCCACCTTATGCAAAAAGCCCAAAATGCCCTTCCGAGGCTCCGAGCACCTACTGCTCTGTCACTTTCTCCTTTCCTTTAGAGGATTCCCCTAGACACATACCAACTCTCCGATAAGACATTATATCAAACCAACATATCACATTCAAATACATATACACACTCATTTCAGCAAGACACACATATCCACTTTCACATTCAAAACCCTCATTTCACTAAGTTACTTAGCCATTCCAAAACAACACTCAAAGGAGTTTAAACCCAAATTTCTTTCCATACAACAATAATAATATATCTTATAAGCACAATCAAATAAGTTTGGGTTCATGTTCAAGCCTAGGTTTCATGCCAAATCATTTTGAACTTTATTGGTCGTAAAGACCTAAACACATTACATATTCAATACAAACATACAAATCACTTCCTATATGCCACAATTACCTATCAAATAACCATATTACATATACTTATCAATTGCACACACATAATAGACCAAAAACCCTAGTTTTAGGTCTAATCCCCATTCGGCCTAAAGGGCCCAAACCATCCAAACCTTATTTTTGCAATTAAACTCCACAATTCCCTAATTAAGTATACCAATTGGACAATTCCAAGCTCAATTGCACTAATTCAAAACAATTTTCTCAAAATTACCCTAATTGGTTCAGATTTGGGGGGTTTTCCCAAACCAACCCTAAATTCTTCAATTAAACATACAATCATACAATTCAAACTACCAATTACACTTATAACAAATCAATTTAACAAAAACCAAACAAATTTCTCATTTTCCCCAAAATTTAAATTCGTTCCCAAAGGGGTTTTCTCCCTTGAAGTTCATTCCTCCAATACAAACACCCAAACACCAATTCATCATGCTAATTTAAGTTTTAACCACTCAATTGCAGAATTTTAGAAGCAATTTTTACACAACCCTAATTTCATATTCGGTCCAAGGTCAATTTCAAAAATTGGAATCCAATTCCTAATTAAACATTTAATACACATCAATTTAATCCTTTAAGCATTATATATATATATATATTCAATTGCTCAATCAAAGCATCAAAGGCCATTTCCCCCAAATTTTCCCCCAATTCATTTCGATCCAAAGTCAAATTCAAAATCAAAGATTCAATTCTCAAACCAACTATTCAATTCACATTTAATTAACACCATTTACAACTGTAATTGCACAATTGGAACAAAGAAGCAAATTTTCCTAATTTTCCCCAAATGAATTCGGTCCAAATAGAAAATACACAATAATTATTCAATTGACAAATAAACCATTTAATTCACATCTATTCAACACCAATTACCACATCAATTACACAATTAAAACAAAGAATCAACCCTTCCCCTAAATCCCTAATTTGGTTCGGCCAAGATGTCATTTCCTAATCAAAAGCAAAATTTCCCAAACCAAGGTTCTAAACAACATTTAAACATCAATTAACACTAAGCATCCAAAATTTTTAAACATTACTTAGAATTCTTAGAAGAAGCCGAACCCTAATTCTCTCCAAACAACACCAAACAGAATATTCAAGCTTGGATGAAGAAATTGAGAAGATAATATGATTTAATCTATCAAAACTTGAAAGAAAATCTTCGAAGCTCCACCAAAACTTCTATGGCCGAACCAAATGAAGGAGAAGAAGGAGATATTCTTGGTTTTTGGCTTGCCCACGGTTTTCGGATGAACTTTGACAAAATTGCAGAATTTAGGTGATTAATATAAGA
>CANXYC010505574.1:0-35444 GCA_948193065.1 Aleurites moluccanus
AATAAAAATTAATTATTTTAATTTAATAAAAAGTAATTTTAAATTAAAAATAATATTTATTTTAATTTTAATTAAATAAAATAATTAATTTTTATTTAGTTATTATTTTATTTTATTTTTTATATATTTAATTTAAAAAAAAATACTTTTTTTTGTAAATAAATAAAATTTTAGAGATTAAATTATAATTTGCCAATTACTTTTTGATCCATATGGGATCCAGGGATGGAAATCAACAGAGAGAAGGGTCGAAATTCCAGGTTTTAATAACGTTAGGATCAAAATTATATCTCGAAAAATATTAAGGATCGATATATTCCTAAAATTAAATATTATGGTCAAAATTGCACCTTATCTCTATTTTCACAATACTTCTTATAGAAAATTAGGCCCAATAAGTAAGAAAAGTATCTTTGTGATCTTTGAACTATCAAAAGGATATGTTGTTCATAGGTGAGCTAAATAGTGGGAGTATAACTGAATTTTAGATCATAATGTGTCTTGTTCTTAGAGAATAAAATTCCTAAGTAAGATAATTTAAACCATGAATTCTCCTTATTTAAGACATTAGATCAAGATTCACCCGGACCATTTTATCTGAGTGGGAGGAATTTGGTGGATTAGTGGATGGACATTGTCACGTCCTAAAATTTGGAATATGACAGTTCTAGAATACAGGAACTGTTAGAGGTAACCAACACTCGTAGAACCCAATCATATCTAATTATCATCTTACTGTTACCAAATTAATTAATATTTCTAGTTCTGCAATATGTACTTTAGTCACTGTATTCATTTACCACACATGTCATAAACATAATTAATTTTCATATAATATTATACATCTAAATTTACAATCTATCTATATCTATATACAAGTCCATGGAGCTGCTAGAAAATAAATACTGAGTTAATATAATTATACTGCCTAAATACACTGGTGGTTCCACAAAGGAAGATAATCTAGAACCCACCTACTATTTCTGACCTGAAAAAAAAAATATTCAACAACTACAGGGTAAGTATAAAAATACTCAGTGAATCTAATATACATCATATCACATATAATGGTTAGTTAATCATTGTGAATAATAGATAAACAAATATCAGTTAATAGGTTTTGCACACCAGTTACAGAAGGAAAAAAGTTGAGTAACAAATGACAGTCTGTATCCAAAAAACATGTCAATCAATATACAAATCATATGAATAAGCCAAATGATGGGCCTTAACTCATATAACAATATAAATCACATGTAAGATACATAAGGCAGGTCAAGTCTTATGGCTAGGATATTCACCCTTCTCAGTTAGGATCCATGATATACATTGTGCACAATGCCGACAGTATTTATCCACTACCCCGTCGGTAAGGTAGTTTTGTCTAATTAATATATAATGAAGCAATAGAATCATTAAATTTGGAAATAAATCAATAAGTACCAATAGGAATCAAGGAACTCATTAATGACCAAATGGTTTGCAAATTTAACATTCGGTATCATTATACATTTACATATAAGCAATGAAAGTTAGAAATAGAATAGCAATAGATATGGCAATCAAGTATAAGTTGGATAACAAAGTGGTCATTCAATGTCAATTACGTTGGCGCAATTGGCTAGTCAACGTCGCTAACGACAATGGCATTGGCTTGGTAGGCCTATGAAAATCTCATTGTGGCATTTTATCGAACACTTGGTGTGAAATTTTCATAAGACATTTTGATTAGGTTTTGGTGTAATATCAACAATGCCCAAGTATCAAGCAACAAGTTCACAATATGGACAATACAATAGGTAAATGAAATCCAACAATCAACAATACATAATATATCAAATAAGGCTTGGAATTCGAGGGAAATTCAAGCAAAAATTCAAAGGAACAAGGTTATTTAGGTTCGGCCAAAACATGGCTAAATGATAATGGATTCCATAATTCAAAATAAGACTTTAGGCATGTAATATGATATATATTAAACTCACCTAAGCTTACATATTGCCAAAATACAACTTGATTCTTCAATTTTCTTAAAGTAGGCAAAAATGGCAATCTTGCTCTTCCTTTGATTCTACACTAAAACTATCACCAAATTAGCTTCCAATGGATACAATTAAACATAATCTAACTCAATTATGAAATATGGAAGCTAATTCTAGAGTTTGGTTAGAAACATAACCTAATTAGGATTTGAAAATTGGGAATTTCATCAATTTGAATCAATTGATGCAATCTAATGCTAAACCCATCTAATTCAACATCTAAAACACTTAATTAACTTAAAGAAATGAAGAAATCATCAAGTACCTCAAAAGGATAGAGTGGCAGAAATCTTCAAGGTGGAATTTCTTTGTTTTTTTTTTGATATTTTTGGTGAGAAATGGATGGAATTAGGTTAAACAAGGCTTGAATTCAGGTTTTATATGGTTTTCTCACAAATTTGCTTGAAATTTGGTGGAGTATGGCAAGATGAGGTTCTGCCAAAGA
This sequence comes from Aleurites moluccanus, assembly GCA_948193065.1. NCBI lineage: Eukaryota > Viridiplantae > Streptophyta > Magnoliopsida > Malpighiales > Euphorbiaceae > Aleurites > Aleurites moluccanus. The sequence continues at coordinate 2,488 of CANXYC010505574.1, forward strand.
AGAAGAAAGGAAGAAGAAGAAGAGAAAAATGGTGGAAAATGACTAAGTATTGATATTTATAGATGGAAAGTTATGGAAATTAGGTTTTCCTTCCCAAAACTTTCATTATTTATACTTTTGACCCAAAAGATTTCTGTAACTAATTCTGTCAATTCTATTCAATTTTAGATTTCAAAGTGGTAATTGAATAAGCTTATTTTTAACTGTAGTTTATCATCATATAGCTTTCAAAATAATTTTGGGTCCTAGACAGTAGGTTTTCTAAAATACCCCTAAAGTTTCACTTATTTACGATTTTATCATTCTATTGATTTTTCATCATTCTTAATACTTTTTCATACTTTCTTCATATCATTAACTATCATTATTCTTGATCTTTCATTACCCATGTAACTGAGAGAAATAATCTTAAATTTTGTACTGTATGAAATCCTTAAACTGAACAATTACTACTGATATTATAGGTCCGATACTTAATGAAACTGCTTGATAACTGTAATAAAATATCAGGGTATTATATACATTGGTTCAGTTCCACAAACTAGGACCGAATGAGAGTAATCCTTGTCCAAGTGGGAGTTAAAATTTTTAATTTTAGTTTAAATTACAATCCAATAAAACTTGATGAATATGTTCTTCAAAATTCTAAATTGAGACATAGCAATTGTGATACTAAGGATGAAATGATAAATGCAATAGAAGAGAAAATAGAGTTTGTGAGATCAAACCAATTTAGTTTTTTTAGATCTCCATGGTAGGATGTAAAGCTGTTGGGAATAAGTGAATTCTCAAATTAAGTATAAAAGCTAATGGCAGCATCGAGAGAAACAAGGTTCTTCTCGTTGCAAAGGGGTATATGCAACAGGAAAAAAATGACTATAAGGAGACATTATCAACCGTTGTGAGTATTATCTGTATAAGGTTAATTCTAGCCATTGTGACAAATATTGATATTGAATTATATCAAATAGATGTAAAGACTACATTTCTCAATGAGAATTGGATGAAGAGTAGTCTTTATCAAAGAAGACCAGGAATATAAAGTTTGTAGATTGATGAGGTCAATCTATGGTCATTATGTGTTGATGACATATTAACAACTGAAAATAATGAAGGATATCTGCATAATATCAAAGATTGGTTATTGTCCAACTTTGAAAAGAAAGATATGGGTGAAGCAATATATATTCTTGAAATTAAGATTTCAAGAGATCATATAAGAAAGTTGTCCCTTTCTTAAGAGATATACATATTGAAAGTTCTTGAATGATTTATCATGCGTAATTGTAAACCCGTAGATACTTCTATTGCCAAAACTGAAGGCTTGAGCTATAAATTATGTCCTAGAACTCCATAGAAAAAAGAACATATGAAAAATATCCCTTATGTAAGAGTGGTTGGAAGTCTAAAGTATGCAATGATGTGTATGAGACCTGATATTTACTTTACTATTGGGATGTTAAGAAAATAATATTCCAACCCAGGTCCAGCACATTGAAAGCATTGAAAAGGATGTTGAGGTATCTTAAGAGTACTGCAGATAACTCATTGTATTATCAAGGTGGAGAATTGTGATTCAGAAGCTATACATATATCAGTTGGGCTAGAGATATGGATTAGAGGTAATCCACTTATGGATTTGTTTTCTTGCTTAATTGTGATGTCATATCTTGGAATAGCAAGAAACCATCATGTATAGCATTATCCAGAATGAAAGTTGAATTTGAAGGATTTTCAACTGCAGTATAAGAGGTGGTTTGACTAAAGAGATTTTGGAACATTTGGGTATGAGGTGCTGCAAGTGAATCAGTTTGAGTAAATTATGACAATTAAGCAGCTGTAGGTTATGACCAAATGTATAGACACAAAATATAATTTTGTGAGACTATAGTTACACACAAGGAAGGTGAATCTTAAATACGTTCTACACATGAGATGGTTGTAAATTAGTATGACCAAACATGTTCCTAAAGATGTATGATTTGGATATACAAAGACTCAAGAATTGAGTAGATGTTAGTGTGTTTAAATTATCTGTTGTTTTGTTCAACAAAGTTCACTTTTTTATTAATATCAAAATATGGTATTTGTTTTGTACTTATTTAAGTGTAAATATTTAGTACATTTACTGTTATTATATTATGAAAGCACATCGGACAAGAATAAGATTAACATTATCATATGGTTAATAGTTTTATTTGTCTATGAGATGAATGAATATGAGAATGTTTTAAGCAAATTATCTGTATGATAAGAGATAATTTGTGCTTAAAACAAGATAATCATCTAATTTTAGGAAATGAGATTTGCATATCATGATGATGATATTGAGTGAAAAATTATATGTAATTATGTCTATATCTATCTGAGTCGCCAGATGTGAGTTATGAACTGGACTGAGTAGATGAAAGAATTCAAGTTAGACATTGGGTGTGTCTAAACTATAATCTGCATAGTGTTTATAAATTAAAAAATATATTTTTGATAGACATGCGCTCTTTAAAAAAGGAAATAACACTATGACATATGTTTCATATCACATGTGCGAAATTTGGCCAGAGGGAGGACAAAAGTTAGTGATCTCAACTTTTGAAAATATGAGATCCTTGGGAATTCTGGTTCTCAAATTTACTACCCTTATGACTTTTAGCAAGTTCTTAAGATATAATTTAATGTTTGCTATCTTAGAGTGTTACTAGAAGATCATGAATGATTTGATCAAATGAGACACCTCTAGAAAAATGAGTTGGATTATGATTGAGGGAATTGAGCGGAAAGGAAAATTTCTTAGTGGTCACTTTCAATTTTTGTATTCACAGGTCGACCAATTATATTTATAAATGAACATAATTGCGAATTCAAATTGTTATGAGATCAAAAGAGAGACAGAGAAATGTGATAAGTAATTTGGGGTGATGCATATTTTATCTATCAAAATGCACTTGTCGATAGGCTATATATTCTTAACAGGTGTATTGCAAAGAGCTCTCGTTGTATGCCAATCACATGGTTTATTTGTCTAGTATGAAATATATAGAAGGCTTGTCATAAATGGAAAGTGTCTTGTCATTTGCGAGTGGGAGATGTTGGAATTAATGGTTGAGTTTGAGTATGTCCATAATAGGTGTATGGACTCGAATCCATTAAATAATTAATTAATTAATAAGAGATAATATTAAAATATTATAATTTAAAAGGATAAGATAACATCTCATTAGTGAAAAGTTATTTGTATCCTAAAATATGTCAATAGAAAAATAGAGAGAGAATTCTCTAGTTCTCTACATAAAAAAAAAAAAAAAGGAAGAAGAAAAAAACGTCTTCTCTAAACTGAGAAATAGAATTAGAACAGAGAAAAAAGTTTTTTTTTTTTGTAGAAACTCTTTCTATGATTCATTATGGTGAATAAGCAAAGAGACATTAGTGATTCTTAGATTGTGGAACAAAGATATTTCGTTTCGTGAATGAATTCTAAACAGGTGATACAAATTAATGAATCAATTGACTGCGTTTTAAGAAGTAGGTAATCTATCATTTTATCTCGATTCTTATAATTTCAATGTAAAAAATATGAAAATAATAGAGAACTAAAATAGATCAGTATAAATTTTACTTAACATGTTGCCAAATATTCAACTTCAATTACATTGAAAACTAATATTTGGAGTTGTGTTTTTAATATATGACAAATACACTTAAATAATGTGTTGTCAGCCGATGAGTTCTTGGAAATAAATGATCTCCTTATATATATATATATATATAGATTGAATTTAGTTAATCATTTATTTTAAAAGAGAAATTTAATAATCGTTGTAATTTTTCCATATTTAAATTAAAAAAATACTTTGATTGTTTTATTTATTTTTCATTAACTTAAAATTAATGTTTATGAAATTTCCTAAATTTTATTCAATTAATTAAAAATATTTATATTTTATGAAATACTTAAAATTTAGTAGAATATAATTAAGCGTAGGAAATCATAATAATCATGTGCAAGACGAACTTGTAATAATAATAAAAAGACAAGGAAATAATAATAATAGAGAGCAGAGAGACAGAAAATCAAAGAGGGGGAGGGGGAAAAGAGAAAAAAGAACCCTCGCAAGTCGAAACAATCAATAACTAAATTTTGGGAATTGGTTGCTCATTTGGTAGGCCAGCTTCTGCAGTATCTTATAATAAAAGAATTATTACTTTGTGATCTCGCGATGCGATTGAGGTTAACGCTGCGGCGGCTGTGGTGGTCGGAGATAAACGACTTAAAAGAGGTGGTTGTCGTTTCAAATGAAGAGGGAAGGACATCATCATCATCATCATCATCTTGATGGTGTTGATGAATGGGATTGCAATTGCAGATGAGTTGGCAGCCGAGTTTACTGAGTCAGAAAAGGAAAAACGGTCCCCCTTTAGGGTTGAAGAATCTCGGCAACTCTTGCTATCTCAATAGCGTCCTTCAATGCCTTACTTATACTCCTCCTCTCGCTAATTTCTGTCTTCATTTACAACACTCCTCTTTCTGTATGTTTATGAGCCTTTTTTACTCATTTCTCAATTGCTTCCAATTTCTACGCTTAATTTTCTTTTTCTTGTTTCTCACAGGTGATTCTGTTTCCAACGGCGAGCGAAAGCGTGATTGTCCTTTTTGCATACTTGAGAAACGGATAGTCCGCTCCCTAAGCGTAGACCTAACTTTCGAAGCCCCTGCTAAGATCCAAAGCTGTCTCTGGATTTTTGCCGAACACTTTCGAGGCGGTCGCCAAGAGGATGCACATGAGTTCTTACGATATGTTATTGATGCGTGCCATAACACTTGCTTGCGACTTATGAAACTGAGGCGCAAGGGGAATGACTCTGTTAATGGCAGTATCACTGTTGTTAAGGAGATATTTGGAGGTGCTTTGCAGAGCCAGGTGAAGTGCTTGTTATGTAATTCTGAATCCAATAAGGTTGATGAGATTATGGATATTAGTCTCGATGTTTTGCATAGTAATTCGCTTAGAGAGGCAATGCAAAAATTCTTCCAGCCTGAGATTTTGGAAGGAAGCAATAAGTACAGATGTGAAAAGTAAGTAATTTAATTTAATTTTTTTTTTTAAATTTTATTCAATGCTTGCTGTTGCTGTTGCTGATATGTTTGGCTTTTACAAGCGAGAGACTTATGCTTGTTTAGTTGTAAGAAATTGGTGGCAGCAAGGAAGCAAATGTCAATTCTTCAAGCACCTAATATCTTGGTAATCCAACTGAAGGTTGGTCATCTTGCGTTTTCTTTTTCTTGCTATTGTTAAGCTTATAGTTGCTTCTGACTAACTAGAATAATTGTTATCTTTGGTGTTTCCAGAGATTTGAGGGCATATTCGGTGGCAAGATTGATAAGGCCATTGCATTCGAAGAAGTTCTGGTACTTTCAAGCTTCATGTGCAAAGGAAACCAGGTATCTGCAATTTGATATACTAGTCATTGGACCATGTAGTTTTTCTTGTTGGGCTATTAGTTTAATTTTTCTTTTAAAACAATTGATCTATTTATAAATAGCCTTTCAATTTACATGCAGATAGAAACACACACACCATGAAAATGACTCACACAGACGCTTGTAGAGTCATATCATGAAATGAATCACATGTCCACATACAGAAACACAGTGAATCCAAATTAGAGCTTAAAACAGAGATTGTGGAAAACATACAATATCTGCATGGCCAATATTAAATATTTGATAGGAAATAGAAGTCAAATAAGATCTTACAGAGTGCAGTTTAGATGTATATTGTACGTGTATTTGCAAAGATATAATCTGTGACTGCAACTTCCTTCACCACCTTTTGTATTGTCCCCATGCCACAACTATTTATGCTGCTCAACTCCCAATACCTTCTTTTTCTTCAAACAAAAGGGCTCAAGTTTCCGTAACGTAGCTTCCAAAGTTAAAATACTTAACTGACTAAGCTTCTCAAGATCTTGCCTCGCTTATAAATGCAATTATTGAGTTATGTACCTGACAAATATTTGAAAGTTTCTTTGGAAACTACACATTTGATAAAACTGCAGCCAATGGAGCTATCTTTGTATGTGAATGTTGATCCTCTAAAAGCTAAGATGACAAACTCTTCTTGTTAGGGTCTTGTCTGAAAAGCTAGCTTAACAATGTGAATCTCCATAGTAGAAATCAGTTTCCACGTAAGATATGGATTATATTTGCCCTGCTTAGAATTTGGAAGAAACAATTAAGAGGGCACAGTATAGTGTCCTACTATTGAAGATTATGCCTAGCAAAAATTCTGAAGTAGACTTAAAAATGCAACTTGTGAGAGTGGACTGTTAATCATTCAACTGTTTTAAGGTTGTAAGCCTTACTCTAGCTCAGTTGGTGATTTTTCTGCAATCATGACAGTGTTTATACCCACACCATTTATATTATCAATAATCTGATAACAGTCCATCTCACATAAGGCCCTAGAGCCAGTGCCTCTACTAAGGTCAGGTGAGGCAACATCACAAAGGGCACATGTTTTGGTTCTAGGCATGGACCTCACATGAAAATCGTCCACAACTTTTTTATCTACCAAAATCCAATGTTGACGTGCCAGAAAGTAACTCGAAACACCATTGTTAGTGCTGAAAAGTTGTGCAAATTCTATTACATCCACCTCCAGAATTACCTGCTGCTTGCACTCCTGTTTCTAACATACAAGTGTCTTAAATTGCGTAGGATAGATGCTTAACATCACATTCGGGTCCTTTTGTCCCTTCTTACCTCTCTTCACTCCTCTATTTCTTTTTTTCTTTTCTTCCTTTTTTTATTCAATCCCATGGCTCTCATGTTTAATCATTGTGGTGCATTTGGTACTAGTTTGAGTTTATAAACATGTAGCATTATAATGCTTTAAATTTAGTTTTCAGTCGAAGAAAATTACTATAAATTATGCTTTTTCAACTAGATGTGATGCAATTCAACCCTAGATTTGCTGCTTGACGAAGTTTAAATGGGAATCCTAAATAATATATTATGCTTTTTCAACTAGATGTGATGCAATTCAACCCTAGATGTGATGCTTGACGAAGTTTAAATGGGAATCCTAAATAATATCTTTAATTTTACTGTTCACGGATATTGTTCAAGGTGTTCTTACAACATTGCAAATAGGCCTCATAATCTCTTTTTCTCATTTAGTTTTGCTTCTTAATCCACCTTTTTACAGACCCTAATTGCACACCTAAATTTCTACCCGTTCCTGATTTCAAATTAATTCAATTCGGTCTAATAGCTAGCCCTCAAACCCGTCCTACATCACTGAAAAAGGTGTGCTAGATAAAGTGAAAAGCGGGTATGGGAGAGTTTATGGTCATCATTTCATCAACTTATAATTATTCAAAGGGCCAACTACAGTCAAATCAGCGTTGAAGTTACAAGAATTAGGTTCAAATTGCCGAACCAACCCACAATTATATAGATTCCCTATGCAACTTAATGACTTGTTCTGCCTTTCATCTTAAAGTGTTATGATCCAAATATATGTAATGGACACATCCAAAATTTTAGTGTCATTTTGGAAGTTTGTATGTGTCTTGTGCTTCAACATTTGGTATCTGAAAAGCACACTTAAGCTTTATTTCCATTAAGAGCTGAAAGCAACATAAGGCATGTATACCACTCTTAGCCATGGGCCATTATACCGTCCATGTATTACATTATTTTCATCCTTGTTTTCTGTCAGAAAACCATATCAGGGAAAAGTGATTCCTGTGGTGCCATCTCTTGACTCTTTTATAACACCTTCCTGTCTGGAATACCATCACAGCCTACATCATCTTCAACCTTCATCCATGTGCTGAAATGTAGTTCTGCTGCAGGATAATGGTATATTATAATTGATCACTGCCATTAGAGATTACTTTCAGTATAAATCATAAACGTAACACTAATCTTACCTGGCTTGCTACCTCTGTGCCCCTCTTAGTCTAAATCATCTTCAACCTTACCTAAAGTTATGTCTGATACTGTTTGAAGCTGCTCTGATCATCAAAACTACATCAATGAACAACCTGATAGTGGCCTTGGTACGACTAATGGAGGAAAGACAAATATAGTTGATGCGGATAAAGGGAATCATTCTGTGAGACAGCTTCCTGATATCTTGTAGAATCCCTGCCGAGAGATTGTATGCCATAACATTCTGTCAGTCTCCACTTTACAAGCACACCCGTCTTACAGTGCTTTCCTCTCTAGCAAATGGAAACAGAAAAGAGAATGACTTGGCAGCTCCTTTCTGGGAGCTAGTCTGAAGAGCAATTGACTCTACATGAAAAATTTTACTACTTAGCATCACAGGCCACTTTTTAAAGCGCAGTAACTTAACTAATAGACCATAGTAACCAATGGAACTTCTTAAACAAAAGTGTAGTGCATAGCTGTAGCAGGAGCAGTGTAGTTCTGTGATCCATTTGATCACATGTAAGGATATGTATGTACAGAACAGCAGTGAGGATTAAATAAGGAATATATTCTTTGTAAGATCCCAAATGTTAATAAGAATCTAAACTTTGTCTAGGAGCCAAAATGATATATTATTTAAAGTAATTCTTTGTAGTGTGATGGTTTATAATCGGAAGAGACTTGAATGCTTGGGCATGTGTTTCATGTGCAGTACAGTTCCAATGATCTCTGTTTATTTTGGATTGTTATAATTGATCTTGTGGTTTGATTCCTATGTATTTATATAATTGTTTTGTGATCCTAGGATCAACGACCAGAGTATAATCTTTTTGGCACCATTGTTCATTCGGGATACTCACCAGAATCTGGACACTACTATGCATATATCAAGGCCTGAGTTCTGCTCTTTTAAATTGCTTTGTTTTTATTCTGTAAAATTTTAAAGTTAGTTTCAGAAAAGCAACTGCAATTGTTTGCTTATATTGTTTCTGATTATCAATTTACAGGATGCAATGGGTCGGTGGTATTGCTGCAATGATTCATATGTGACACTTTCGACACTGCAGGATGTCTTGTCGGAGAAAGTATATATTCTTTTCTTCTCTCGCACTAACCAAAAGTCAGTATCTGCCAGTGCCACATTTACTTCCAATGGAGTAAAATCATGTAATCTCAATGGGAGTGAGGCATCTAAAAATCCAAAGGGTGTTGTTCCACTGAAAGCAGCACTTACAAAGCCTTATGTTGGACAATCTTTACACAAGGATATTCCATCCATGTCTAAGGTTGATAAAATGCCTTCTAGCCCGCGGGTAAAGTTTAATATTTTGGGACACTCTGGCTCCAGAAGTGTTCCTCCCAGTGTTGACAGGAAGGCTGACACACTCAAGAGTCAAAACATGAAAATGAATGGGCATGCAAAAGGCACAATTAGTACGGAGAATTTCAACAAAGATATCTCATCAATGCTAAATGGAAATGGTTGCTACAAAAATAAAAATGATGATGGTGAGACCTGCCCAGGAATTACAGTAGCAAGTGAACATGGTGTTACTCAAAATGGTGTTTTAAATTCAGTAAAGCCAAATCTCTATGAGGTTAATGGTAGTATGAGCAGGGAAACAACAGACAAATTTTCTGATGACCATGAATTGCGAAATAGTGGAGCAAATTGTTGTTCTGGCGTTCAGGAGTTGAAGAGAAAATTAAAAGAGGATTCTCAAATTTTATTTGCACAGGATCCTCAGTCTCAAGCCAAAGTTGAAGAGTTGAAAGAAGCGTATGTTAAATTATATTTCAACTGCTTTATTAGTCCTGATCTAACTTTTGCTAATAATAACATAGTAAACTAACTTATTGTTTGGATTAAGGGTTTCTAAAGTCAATGGAATTTATCAAAATCCATAGAATTAAAAACCTAGGTTTTTATTCCATGGATTTCTACTCTCACTTGTTTGGTACTAATACTAAATTCTACAATTGAAGGGTTTTTTTTGTAGTAAAACAATAATTTACAGAACCCCTCATTCATAATGATGGATTTCACTAGAACCCACCTACTTTGTTGGATTTCAGTAAATAGAGATTTTCAACAATCCATGGATATACTCTCTTTGTTGAGACAAATGAAAATTTCTCCGAAATTTCATGGATTTTTCAAAATCTCTTATATCTAAAATCCCTTGATCCAAATGCGGCCTAAATTTTTAAATTTGCCAAATTATGTATTTCATCATCTTTTTGTTGATTTTATACTTATGAATTTTTGAAGTTTGATTCTTCAACAGTTTGAATCTTATATTCTTAAAGTTCCATCCCAGATTATGACTTGATTAAGTTGAGAATATGGATTTTAAATCTTGTCAGACTTCCAAGTTCATATTAAAGGCTACATTCGTTGTCATATTTGTTCAGTAAATTTGTCAATGGGCCATTTCATAGATCAGTTGGGGTCCAAATAAAGAGGTTGCAACTTGAAGCATGTCCAATGTTAGAATATCCGAGTGTAGTGCATTTTAACTATTTGGTTAGTTGCTTTCTCTATTTACTTGTGCGTTCATTTAATGTCTCAGACTCAAGCAAGAAGCATCCTCAGTTCTGCAATCTTGTGGTTGGTCTGATAAGGTATATAGTTTTATGTGTTCAAGGAAGAGGTTATGTGTGCAAGCGACAGGAAATATTCCAAGTGATATCAACTTAAAGTAAGACTTGTTTGACTTTATAATAACTGGTATGCATTAGAAATTTGATATAAGGTCAGAGTTATATTGCATTTAATTTCTCTTAAAAATGAATATTTATGGCTGCCAACTATATATGTGGAGAATATCTCAGCGAGCTTTCAATAGACAAATTTAGATTTCAAAATGATGTTTTTGTCTTGATCTGATATGAATGATTATATATTTGAAACAAAAATTACAACGGTTATTTGTCTGTAAAATTGTTGATCTCCTGCTTCTGTTTCATTTTTTTTACGTGAACTTCATATATTCTTTTGAAGCTAACTTGATTTTTAGGAGATTTTACTTAGACTTTGTGCATATTAGAAATTGACAAGGTTCTAACAAACATATATTTCATGTAAAAGTCGGGTATCTGTTTGAATGTATTTCCATGCTTCACAAAGATTCTTATTATTAAAGATTTTACTGTTCTTTTCAATATGCTTGTGTAGTGGTTACATGTTTTGACCAATAGCAAGAAGATTTCTAGATGGGATATTGATTTTATGGTATTAACCTAGATTCCAGCACTGGGGTTGCTCTGAAATCTGCCTCTGGATTTCAGGGGATAGACCAGCACAGCCGTTCTTTCTTCAAGCTTCTGTTCTAACCTCAGCATCTTGCACGGCCTTGTTCACTTCCTGGCACAGCCATGCTTTAATCAATTTAGCACAAAACTTGCTTTATTATCTCCAAAAATCTTGCGCTTCCTATTTAAAGCAATCCAAAGTCCAAACCACAACAATGAACAATTTATAGAAATAAGATAATTTGTTAACTAGAAAATGACAAAAATGTGTGAGAATGGGGATAAATCATGCAATTGATAATGAAATTTCTAAGTACAACAATTCCCAACTGAGACAAGACAAAAGCAAACCAAAACCAAAAGATGTGCTTAAAGTTATGGACCAACGTGTGCTGCTATTTCACTTGCTTGTTGATTTGAATATGATCTATTTCATGTCTGTTTTGCATCATTGTGGGCCATAATAAGTATGCAAGATACTTGAATAAGTCCTTTTGGTGTCATAAATTTGATAAACTTATACCTCCTTTAGTGGTGTCTAGGGCTGTTGTGCTTCATCTGCTGCTATGTTTTTTACTGCATTTAATGGGAATATGAATACTTGTATCATTTATAGGTCACTGAAGTATGTCCAAAGGGTAACACTTTGTCACCTTGCGTGTATACATTAAAAGCAAAAACCGAACTTTTTTGATGTTATGTAATGGTAAAACTAGTTGATTTCTGAAGTAAACTCGGGATGAAGTGTCAAACCACATGGCAATGCAGTGAATTTCTGAGACTCAGCGTGAGGCTGACGTATAATCTTTCCATACCAGATACCCTAGTTTGATTTAATGGTAAGGCTAGTTATTTCTGAAGTGAAATTGGGATAAAGTGTCCTTTTGCAAACTGCATGGCAACGTAGTGAATTTCTGACTCACAACATGAGGCTGGCATAATCTTTCCCTTCCAGATACACTAGTTTGTGTAATTATATCAACTAATGCTCTAAAGACTTATCATTCATGTCATATATTTATTTTGACATTGACTATTTATTCTGTCCCATATACTTCATCTAGTTTGATGATGACTTTATATTTTAACTTGTCATCAATTAGAAAGTCTAATCACTTCTACTTTTGTAATGCAGGAAGTTGTTGATAGCAGAGGCCAAATCAACCTTTATTTCACAGATACCTGAATCACTGAAAGAGGATCTAGTCAAATGTCTTCGGTCATTTAGCCAAGAGAAGTGACATTCTGGGTTACTTAAGTTGACTGGTAACTAAGGAGATAATTTATTACCTTTTGAATTTCATATTTTTCACACAGGATGCTTAATGTTCAAAGTTTGGCTGGCTTCATAATGCTTGTATTTCTGATTATTGATATTTTTGCAGTCTCTTGACGGCTGATGGAGCTCCATGTATAAACTGTATGACTAATTGATGAAAGTAATATCTTTTGCGGAAGACAATAACTAGGGTTTTATATAACCTGTCTCTTTGAGCAAGTCCCAGTGGCAACAAGAGATTGTGTTGCCTCTTAATTTTCTTTTTCTCTTTCCCTTTTATCACTATATTGATATAATGGTAGGTTCCCAGTTGGTGATGAGATGAAAGGGTCAAGTTCAATGTCTTGCCAACAATTTTCTTCCTTTCTTGATCCTTAGAAGTTGGTTTGGTGGAGAACTTGGAACGGAAATCTTATAAATTTTGTACCATATCTTTTTTTGCAATATCATTTAGTGTACCGCCCTTGGTGAAGGGATGCATAAACCAATTTTCCCTAAAAATGTGTCCAGATAGTACCTTGAGAAATGTATACCATCATTGAGTTTATTACCCTCAGCTTGTTTTTCCCTGATGTTCACCTCCACCTTCAACCCTAAATGAAGCAGGTGATTTGGTGCTCGGTTGTTTCTTTATTCTCTCTCATCTTTTTTTATTTTCCTTTTCGTTTTGCATTCATCTGTTGACTATCTGTTTCTGTGCCGACTGTACGGATGGAATTATTCATTTAGTAGCAAACTAGGATAGATGCCTTGGCTGAATGTGTAGAGTGCTCTTGCATTTGGACTTATCTTGTGAATAGGCATCGTGTAGTATCATAATTCAGTGAGTAGAGAATATACTATTGTACCTTTAACCGAGTTACTATCATACAAAAAAGTACCACTAATAAGCATCTACATAAAGGTTTATTTCACCATATTGAATAGGGCAATTATAGTTGAAAATCCCTTGGCAATCAAGAGAAGGGTGAATTGATTATTTAAAAAAAAAAAAAAATTAACATCAAATAAAAATTAAATAGTAGAAAAGGGAAGAAATAATTAACACGAGAATTTATAGTGATTTGGCAAAAAATAAAATTATATCAACTCTTTAAGTTTATACTTGAGTATTTCACTATTCTTAATCTTTTTTAAAAGTGTAAGATCAAACCTTAAGTGTTTAGATTCATATTAAATCTTATAATGTGTTTTTACAATGAAATTTCACACACAACTCAAAAGAATTACAAAGAGATGAAAAAAAAAATTAACCCTTTAATTTTAACAAAATTGAAAACTCAGAAGTAAGCTCAAAAAGACTTAAATGCTCAAGAGTATGAATTGATTCAAGAATAGAGATTGTTTCGTTCCTATTAATTTCATACTAACTCATATTAATAGTTTTCAGTCAAATAGAGTCGTTTGGGTGGACTAAATGTACAATTAACGGGTGCTACTTATCCTGAACTGAAGAATTTCACGGCTGTGACTGGTTTGTAGTGATTGTGACTTCAATAGGTAGAGGGCTTGACTTCAAATAAAACGACTGTGACTTATTATCCAAATTCTCTAAAAGGCTACTGTTTCTCTGGGCTCAATCAGTAGTTGGCGCTATTCTTCTCCTCCTTTGAACACTTGAGTTTCTGGAGTTTTTGAACTTTTTATTCGCGGCTGTGACATGTTAGTAGCGGCTGCTACTTGATTCATCTACATAAGTAGCAGCGGGGACTTAAACTAGTAGCGGACGCTACTTATTCCCTTTTTTAGACTTGAGCTATTAGACCTTATGGAACTTATAGTAGCGGCTGCGACTGCTACATAAGTGTAGCGGCTGCTACTCTTCCAACATCTTAGAATTTTGGCTTCTGTGTCATTCAGTAGCAAGGGCTACTTATATGGTAGTGGGTGCTACTTATCAGATTTCTGTAATTCTGAAAAGAGTTTCTTGCATATAGACAAACAAACATAATTAGTGCTTTAATTAGTTAATTGTACCTATCAAAATGACCATATTAAGACACTAAAGGTCTAACAATCTCCCTCTTTTGATGGTGACAAACAACTTATTAAGTGCAAGAGATAAATGGCATATGAACCTTAGAGTTTTGAAACTCTTTTGACAAAACTCCCCCTCAATAAGTGCTAACAATTTAAAGTGTCATTTTTGTCAAATTTTCACTTCTACTCCCCTTTTATTTGAAAGCAATAAAAAAGTTAATATTCAATGGGAGATTTTAAGGGTATTAAATGAAATTGCTATCAAAATGCTGTCAACATGCAAAGTTCATGTTCAACATACAAAGTTTCTGTCAAAATATATAATTCAAATAACATGAATTTGCTGCAAAAAACTAAAATGCTGCACAACCATCAAAGTTACCAATAACCATCAAAATGCCATACTTCAAGCAATATACAACTCAAAGCAACTAAAAACTATCAAATACAGTTTCAATATACATTGCTGCAAGTTTTAAAATTTTTAGCATAAAAGTGCTTATGTTGTCAAGAACAAAACAATTGCTGCAAAATAGATATGTATATCAACAATATGCTGTCAACCATCAAAATGCAAAGACAACCAAACTCAAACCATCAAACATACAAAAAAAAAATAAAAAAAAATAGCAGAAATTGCTGCAAAAGAACATCATTATATATATAATTAATAATATGTTCAAAGGAGGCCAAAACATCCAAAAAGCCTCAAATATCCAAAATATATCTAAAAGTAAAAAAATACAACAAAAAATGAATAATTTTAACAAAAACTGAAAAAGTTCTAATGTCTAAGTAGTATGGGATGGAGGATCATCTTTGGCAGGCTCTTCTTCATGTGTAGCAGCTGCAGCAGTCCCAATAGCAGCAACATCAGCGAAGGACTCCATCTAAACTTTGTCCTTCTCGACATCAACATCCATGTGCCGACTTGAGACTGCATCATCGGAGTTTGATGCAATGGAAGGAGTTACCTCAGTCTCGTTGAAGGTTTTTGTCATCTCACGTTGTTGCCTTCGAAGTCGATTCATTGCTCCTTTGAGAGAGGCTTGAGAGGCAACGAGATTCGAGACACGGTGATCTAATATCTAAATTTTTGAAAGCACATTGCGCTCAAGCGCATCCAGTCTGCCTGTGATAAGAGAGGCCAAGGCAGTGAAGTCAGCTAGAGGAGGTGCTGAAGATGCTGAAGGTTTTGGAGCTGCAGGAGGAGGTGGAGGTGCATTGTGCTACTGCTGTTCGATGTTCTCTTCCCTAACCAATGGTTCTTCCCTCAAGAAAAAATTCCCTTCCCAATTTTTTAACCATAATGGACATTTTTGAAAGGGTAAGCATGCCAAGAAATTTTTGGTCAATATACTGATGTACTAAGGGTTGAAAAGTAATGGTTTTAGGATTAAAACGAAATTTGGGATTAGGATTGGAACAAGTCAATTCCACAATAATTTTGGTAACAAGATGGCCAATCACAATGTCACCAGACTTCTTTTTTTACAGCAAATCAAAATGATCCGTAAGCCAATAATCAGAAGCTAGCTTGGAATTTTTCTCAATACACCATAAATAAAACAAGTCGGATTTAAGCATAGCACTATAGCTAGTGCCTTTAGCATTTATGATATAAGCCATGATCTTATGGATGATTTTAAGAGCAAGTCTCCTAATATTGGTTGATTTATATGTTCTAGGGTTAAACTCAACCTCAAGGCCAGTTATTTCTCTCCAAAATTCATTTTCATTAAAGGCCTCAGGGTAATTGTCTAGGCCTTGATTAGAAAAATCAAAGATTTGGCAAAGTCTGTCATGCCCTAAAGTATAGGGCTGGCCTAACAATTTGAAGGTCATAATGCATAAGTTTTACCAGCAGTGGTGTTTACTTTTAGGGTTGAGAAAAACTCAAGGATTTGCAAGGGATAACAATGAAATGTAATGCTGGCCATAGTAATCCAGCTTACAATAACTAATTTGGCCCTTACTAGGTCCGTTAAACCTAAACTACCCGAGGCACCCCAGTCAACATATCTTGAGGGAAGAATTGAGCGATAGGTCGTGAGAATATCAAATTTTTCTTATCCTCAGAAGTGAGAGAACGGAGCAGAATATCATAATCTGATGGCTGAAATTGCTCCTAAACCCTAGGTTTTGAAGTTTCAACAACCTTTTCCTTCCCTTTCTGAGTGTGAATTGGTTTAGGAGGTGACTGAGACTTAGTACTAAAAGAAAAAGAGATTGAAGACTCAAATGTGGTGGATTTTTCAGTTCTGGGTCGTTTGGAGGCGAACCTAGTTTTGCCAGCACGAGATTTGGTTCTTTTGGGACCCATTTGATCAATAAAATTGAGTGCAAAAAGAAAGAAAGAAAGTTTGAGAGGTTCGAATTAGCGTTTTGCACAAAGAGAAATAAGAAAGTTGAGAGAAAATGGAGAATTGAGAATTAGGTTAAAAGAAAAGTAACTGAAAAAGCACGATAAATTTAATTTAAAATGACTCAGTAGCGGCCGTTATGAATAAGTCGCGACTGCTACTTACAAGTCGTGGTTGCTACTAAATTAAGTAGTGGTTGCTACTTATAAGTAGCGATTGCTACTAAGAGTTACAAAAATAGAGGTAACAAGGTCACAGCCGTTACCACCTTTACAGCGGCTATTATTCTGGGAGGAATGAAAACAGTGAAATTTTCCCAGAGTCGCAGGGGCTACAACTTAAGTAGCGGCCGTTACTCTGGAACATGCAACAAGGTGCACTGAACCTAGAGTAGCGGGCGCTACACGAGCTATAGCGGGTGCTACAAATAAATAAATAAAAAGATTGCAAAACATATAAGCACAATAAAATTTATCAAACACAAATTATTTCAATTTCTCAAACTCATTTTCATCTAACATCCCCAATTCACGTTTAATAAAATTTAAACGCTCCTCATTTAAGGGCTTTGTAAAGATGTCTGCAAGTTGATCATTTTAAACAACAAATTCAAGAGCAACATTATGACTCAACACATTATCTCTAAGAAAATGATGTCTAATGTCCATATGCTTGCTCTTAGAATAGTGAACAAGATTCTTAGATAAATTGATAACACTAGTGTTATCACACTTAACTGAAATCTTGTCCATATGCACTCCTAAGTCATTAATTTATTATTTCATCCACAAAAACTTATGAATAACAACAAGCGGCTGCTACATATTCGGCTTCTGCGGTGGATAAAGCCATCGAATTTTTCTTCATGCTAAACCAAGAGACAAGATAATTTCGTAGGAATTGTACCAGAGGTACTTTTCCTATCCATGCAACTATCAGCAAAATCCGCATCGGAATAACCAATTAAACTAAAATTCATATTCTTTGGATACCAAAGTCCTAGATGTTATGTGCCAATCAAATATTTTAAAATTCTTTTGAAAACGTGAGACTTAAACATATGACAAACATAATATCCGGTCTACTAGTAGTCAAATAAAGAAAACTACTAATCATACCTCTATATTTCTTCTCTTCAATAGGCTTGCCAAATTCATCTTTGTCAATTTTAATGGTGGAGCTAATTGGAGTTCTACTTGCTTTTTCTCCTTCCATTTCAAACCTTTTGAGAAGTTCCTTTATGTACTTTGGTTGGTTGATGAAGATACCTTCCTCACATTGTTTGATTTGTAATCCAAGGAAGTACTTCAATTCTCCCATCATGCTCATTTCAAACTCACTTTGCATGCATGAAGAGAATTCCTTACATAAAACTTCATTAGTAGCACCAAATATTATATTATCAACATATATTTGTACAATCAACATATTATCTTTGTCCTTTTTAATAAAAAGAGTTGTATCAATTTTTCCTTTTGAAAAATTATTGTTGATTAAAAACGTGTTAAGTCTATCATACCAAGCTCTGGGAGCTTGTTTAAGACCATAAAGAGCTTTTTGAAGTTTATAAATATGATTTGGAAAGTCAAATTGTTCAAAACCGGGAGGTTGTTCAACATAAACTTCCTCCTCAATAAAATCATTTTTGACATCCATTTAATACAACTTAAAGTTCATATGACATGCAAATGCAAGTAACATCCTAATAGCCTCAAGTCTAGCCACTGGTGCAAAGGTATCATCATAATATATTTATTCCTCTTGATTATATCCCTTGCCACCAATCTAGCCTTATTACCAGTGATCACACCAACCTCATCTAGTTTGTTTCTATACACCCATTTGGTACTTATGATGGGATAGTCTTGTGATCTAGGAACCAAGATCCAAACCTTGTTCCTCTCAAATTGGTTCAATTCCTTTTGCATGGCCTCAACCCAACTTTCATCCTCTAAGGCCTCATCAATATTCCTAGGTTCAATCTTAGATAGAAAGGTTAGGTTGTTCACAATTTCTTTGAAGGAGGATCTTGTGGTCACATCCTTAGAGGGTTCACCAATTATATGGGCTTTTGGGTGGTCCTTTTGAATTTCCAATCATTTGGAAGTTCAACATCAATAGGAGGAGTTTCTATGGCATTGAAAGGATCTCCTAGGTCATTAAGGTCATTTAGAGTTGTAACACCCTAAAATTTTTCTTCATTCAAGCACATAAACACTCCATTTAATCATAGGAATGTCATATATGAATAATTATACAAGTTGCGAAAAATCAATATCGACAGTGAAGCAAACACCTCAGTGCTTCAATTTTCGAATAAGCTCGAAAGTTCATATATTTAAATGCACCATTAGAATCATAAGCTAGAGGAATATAAGAAATACTATTTCAGAATTAAAGTGGGACAAAAAGGTGAATAGTTATAAGTTATGGGGTCAAAATACAATTACTTAAAGTGTCGGGGAGGAAAACCTAATTACCTAAAGTTCATTTAGTATAAATAGCCCATCATTCTTCATTTCCCATTCATTTTCTTCTTTCTTCTTCTCCTCCTTGCTTGGGCTAAACCATGTTCCTCTCTCATCTTCTTGAAAATTTCTCAAAGAAACCTAAACAAATCGAAGGAAAAGTTGATCAAACACCTAATTAAACCTATCTAACACCAAATTGCCAAAGGACAACAAGCAAAAGATTGAAGGAGAGCAAGATAGGGTTTCAGCCAACCTTGAAGAATCTCAGCCTTCCAAGTTAATCTTTAAACCAAAATTGAGCATGACATCATCCTTAATCCAGCATACTCGGCCCAAACTAAATGTGGATTCAACCAACAACATTGCCAAAATCTTACCTTTCCATTGTCACTGCCTAATGAGTACACAAACCAATGCCAAATAAATTGCCAACTCCCTTTCAATCTCCATGACCACTAAAGTGATCTAAGTCATCATTCTCTAAAAGTAGGCCATCTTTTCAAATCACAGTCCCCAAAAATGGGTCGTCTATACAAAAGTCCAAATCACCCTTGGAAAGCCCAAGTCAAAATGACCTCATCCTTTTAACCAAATTCCAAGCCAAAGTAAAATATAATCCTTCTAACTTACTAAGTTATCCTTTTCCCAAAAGTGGGCATCCTAATAAAACTTCGATCACCAATCTGGCATTTCTTATAAATTGTCTCATAAACCTTAAGACCTTACAATTTAGGCCATCCTTTCAGTACTTCAAGGTATCAAATTCATCAAAGCATGCATAACTAGATTAGACTTATGATGCATTTCTCATAAATTGTTCTCTTAACATCATAGTCGTTCAAATTAATCTTTCACCGGTTCAAGGTATCCAGTCTATTCACAATTTTTGCTTGCCTAGACTAGTTATAGGATGCACTTCATATAAGACTCAAAGTCTCAATTTACGTCGATCAAAACTTATCAAAAACTCCAAGAGTAATTGCATATTTCAACCTAGAATGAAGTTAGGTTTGTTTAAAAGAAAAAAAAAAAATCGATTGTCCTAAGATAGCTTAAGTTTTCACTTCTAGCCTAGCATATAGTTAGGACCCTACATTTCATCAAATTCCTTTCAATTTAGAGCATCTTAAATTACTTTATATCAAACTCTTTCCAAATTTAGGGCATTCTAAATTACATCATTTCATTTCTTTAGACTTCGGGAAAATTTCCTAAGTCACACATCATTTTCTTTGAGTAAAGGTTCATAAGTCACATATCATTTCCTTGACTTTTAAAGATACTTGAAGTCTCGCTCATTTCATTTCCAACTTGTAAAGATATCTGGAGCCCAAGCAAACCTTGGCAAATCCAAAATCATTTTAAGCCTAAGCAACTCTTAGCAAAACAAAGTCATTTTAAGCCCATGCAGCTGTTGGCTACCAAAATCTATTTTTCACCCAATTTTATTCTAAAAGATGTTTGAAATCAAAATCTATCTTCCATCCAATTTCATTTTGAAAGATATTTGAAATCAAAATCTATTTTTTATCTAATTTCATCCTGAAAGATGTTTGAAATCAAAATCTATTTTTCATCCAAATTCATCCTGAAAGATGTTTGAAATTAAAATCTATTTTCCATCAAAATTCATCCTGAAAGATGTTTGAAATCAAAATTCATTTTGCATCTAAATTCATTCTGAAAGATATTTGAAATAAAAATTCCTTTTCTACCTAATTTCATTCTGAAAGATGTTTGAAATCAAAATCCATTTCCCATCTAAATTCATTCTAAAAGATGTTTGAAATCAAAATCCATTTTCTATCTAATTTCATTATGAAAGATATTTGAAATCGAAATCAATTTTGGTGAAGGGAAGATAGGACAACTTTTTAATTATGAATCCATGGCCTTCTAAGGAGGAGGTTAAAGCAAGCCAGTACATCAATCACTTGAAAAGGAATAAGTGCAGTTATTGGCCCGATTGTTACATCTAAAGTAGCAACCTCAAGAACCTCTCTTTTGGTATTATCACATGCCCTCATAATCTGATCAGAGGATATGAAATTGGTAGCTTCTAGGCCCAAAAAACTAGCCAGCTTCATAGGGCACATATTTAGAGCTGAGCCATTATCCACCAGCACCATTGAGATGGTTTTTCCTTGGGTCATTACGATTATATTTCGAAGGTCATGGTTAGTGAAGGAGGTGAAGGTGGCTTTGGTTGAATGTGTTAAAGAGGCAAACAAGGTCTCAAGGGGAGATGTCAACTGGTGCTTAGCACTGGTTCAATGCTTTGCAAACTGCTTGGCGATATGGGAAAAATGATTAAATGAGACTCTAGATGGAGATGTTAGCTTGTTTTTTTTTTTTACTTATTTAAGGATAGCATCTTCATCCAGCTCATTGTTAACCTTCAACTTTTCGATAGGAGGGGGGACAAACTAGACAGGTTGTGATGTTTGGGCTAGTTGTGGTGATGGTGGATATAATCTCCCACTTCTTATTATAGCACTAACTTCCTCCACAAAATCATTTAAGTGCAAGACTCAACAAAAATCTGAACTAGATCGAATCAAGAAGAAAAGATCAAGTGCCAGGTTTGAGGATTGGATGGCATTGACTTGGGGTTGGTGATTTGGAAGTGGATTAGCGGCAATATTTGGTCTAGGTCTTGGGGGAATGATATCTCCATTGTACATTAGGTCTTGGATCTTATGCCTTAAAGTCTTGAACATGTCAATTTTGTGCTTATACCTTGATGGTATTCATAGTATTCATTCACATTCCAACCCTTAGGCAAATGATGCAGGGGTGCCCTTGGTTCTAAAGGTTTGATTGACTTTTATTATAGTGCCTTCTTATAGACCATGCTTAAATGCATGCCCAAAATCAGTAAAAAACCTATTTTCAAATCTCATAGGTTGATGGTTGGATATGGTGGCTACCTCTCTACTCTTCTGATTAGTGGAGTTGTTTGTGTTGGGGTATAATTAGTATTTTTCCTATACCTTGACAAATTGGAGGCTTCATCCTTGATTTGCTCGCTTTGGATAAAATCTTCAATTTTGGAAGCGTGGCAATAAGAGCTTTGAAGTCTGGCAAATATTGGGTTTGAAGGTGGATTTGGTAAACTGAAAGGAGGTTCTTGACAATGATAGCAATATGTTCCTGCTTAGTGGGCCTATTCGTCATTTGGGTAGCTTTTGCTCTCCATCTAGTTAGAAAAATTGAGAAAGACTCCCTTTGTTGTTACTTAGTGGTTTCAAGATCTCTCCTAGTAATATCAACTTCAATATTATAGTGATATTACTTTACAAAGGTATTGCAAATATAATCCAACATCTTTTTGAAATTGGTATCCAAGTCTACAAACCACTTTATTGCAGCTCCTGTGAGGGATTGTTGGTACAATTGACCAAGGAGCTCATTGTCCATACCTAAAGGTTTCATGGCCCTTACATACATTTTCAAGTGAGTTTTGGGATAGGTAGTACCATCAAATTTATCCATGCTAGGCATTTTAAACTTTGCTGGGACCCTAGCATTTGGAAAGAGAGTGAGAGAACCGACATCTATTAAGTTATTATGCCTTTTAATGCCTTCTATAGCCCTTTCCATAGCTTCAAACTTCTCCGTCAGTTTCTTGGTTTCAACCATGCCAGGGTCTTCTCCTTCTTGAAAAAGATTTGGAGAGGAGACAGGGGTGGTATGGGTAGTAAGGTTAAAAACTGGGGGTGGCCTATTATTTGTCAGATCAATAATAAGAGGGATAGAAATGGAGGCATCAAGCTTTGGATTGGGCTGGCTAGCAGTTCGATTTTGGTTCAACATTGCTTTTATCCCTTGGATGATGGACTAGTGTTGTTGGTTCATAGTTTCAATAAATCACTTCTATTGGGCCTCTACAGCAGCTTGGAAAGTGTTCTCTTGCCTTTTGAAGAGAGTGGTAAAAAGTGTATTCATGATTTCCAATTCAGTTCCAATTTGTTCAATTGGTTTGGCCATTGGTACCTTATGTCATAAAAGAAAAAAATGGTAAGTAACCAAAATAAGGAATCATGACAAGGAGTAAATGGGCTTTAAAAATATATTCATTAGGCTTTGTATCCATTTTGGTTTGACAATCCATAAGTACTTGGTTTATGTGTTTTAAGTCTACTTATGTGAAGGGAAAATGGGCCTTGGTCCATTTAAGCAAAAGGTTAAAAGTTAGGGCTTATGGTTCATGTCATCTCTATTTAGAGCTTGTGGTTCAGGTATGTTTAGAGCTTGTGGTTCAGGATTATTTAGGACTTGTGGTTTAGGTCCATTTTTGTTTAAGGCATGTGGTTTAGGTCCATTTATGTTTAAGGCTTCTGGTTCAAATCCATTTTTTTTAGGGCTTATGGTTCATTTAGGTGAAAGGTTTGGATTTGAATTCATCTTTGATTTGGGCTTTAAGGCCATTTGGGTGAAAGGTTTGGATTTTGGGTTTTGGGTTCATTTGGGTGAAAGGTTTGACAATCCACTTAACTCAAGGCTCTAGGTCTTTATGCATGAATATGTATGCATGGGATGTATGCATGGATGAAAAATTGTTCATGATTTATAGTATCTTACCAAGGCTTTATTCATTAGGGTACTGATCTACACATTTTTGTCACTATTTTTCCTATGTATTTTATTAATATTATTAGTATATTTTTTAGTTTTATTAATATTTAACAGTATTTTTAATAAATTGCTACTAATAAGTTGGCCCAAGTTTTCTATATTTTAACCCCATTTCAGGTATTTTTTACAAGAAATTACATAAGAAAGGAGTTTAGATCAAGGACCAAGACAAATGGGCATGAATACTGGCCAAGTTCAAGAACCGAGAGGAAACGGGCCGTGGTCAGCATGGTGTGGCGTGCATGATGGTCAACATGGCCGTGCTTCACACCACATGTCCGTGCATGCTCCACAGCCACTCAACACACTCGTGCTCCACCTGCACATGCCCATGCAGTTCTTGACACTCCTGACACGCCCATGTCCAGTACCACATGCCTGTGTGGCTCGGTTCAGTGCAGTATGGACATGGGCTTGTAAGCCCACTTCACGCCCGTTTACGGTCTAATTAATTTTAAAGCCTGAGATTCAATACATCTGTGCAAAATTGACATACCTATGCAACGTTATGATATTCATTCATGCCTGTGTCAATTTAGTGACATTCTATTATAGCTTGATAAATTCAGCAGTGGAATTCTATTTCGAAATTCAAATCAGTTTGAATTTTGGGAAAAATATGGAAGGATTCTATGGAAGTTTAATTGTCAACAAAAGGAGTAAAATGTGGATCATTGTCTACTTTCCAAATGGAAATTAAGAAGCAAATAATGGGGAAGAAAAAAAAAACACTGGAGATCAATTTTTGTTAACAATAGCTTTCTTACTTTTATTTTCTTCTCTGTTTCTTTTTTAAGGCAAAAAACAATTAGTTTTATTTAGGTTTTTAATTTTTATTGCAATCTCTCTTTTGTAAGGGGTTATCCTAAGTTATCATACCTAGTGATAATCTCATTCTTCGCTTTGTAAATTGCAACAATCATATTGCAATTTTATTTTCACATTTGGTTTATTTGTTTGAATTAATTACAGATTGGTGCGTTGCAATCAACGAATTTCAATTTGAAATCGGTCTATCGATCAAATAGATTTGTTTTCTTGAACCTTTAATTTATATAATTGTATTTTATTGATTATGATGAATATGATTAAATTGACTGATTGGTTTATGGTATTAATTGAAGTATGAACTAAATTACATTAATTTATTCATAAAATTCACTTTAAGTTCTAAATTGCTAATTGTTGCTTGTTCCATTTCTTTTTATTTTTCTTTGCTCTCAATGCTCACTGTGTTTATTTTGCCCACTGACTTACTCATATAATTGCTCATAATTGCTCACTCCCTCTCCTCCATGTCACTGACTTTTTTGACCCTTTTCTTTAGCTGCCTTTTAATTTTCTTGCAATCAATCCTCAAAACCGTGATTAGAGTGTTTATGATTTTTATTTTCTTTATTTTTATTTATTTTAAATTGTGACAATCATCAGTTGCATTTATCTCGACCATGCCTTCCAGGTAGAGAACGATATTGTGTGTCCTTATCACTTACTACAATAACCTCATGCATTTATAAATATAATCGTAGCCCTATACATTTTAGGACGGTAAGTTTTTTGCGCCGCTGCTGAGGAAGGCGTAATTTTAGTGCAATTGAAATTTTTTATTTTTTGTTATTTTTCATGAAATTTTTATGCTATTCTTAATTTTTTGTTAAATTATAAAAAAAAAATTCTGTCAAAAAAAATTTTATTCTCATTTTCGTTACTATGCTATTTTTGCTTTTGAGTTTTAGCTTTTGTGTTAAAATTTTCATTTGTTAAAAAATTTTACTTGCTGTTACTCTATTTTTGCTTTGGTTTTTTATTTCGTTTGGTAGCCTAATTTATCTTTTAGTCTATTTTATCTTTTAGCTAAATTTTAGTTTATTGATTTATTTTTCTTTGTTTAATTATTTACTTCCTCATTTCATTCTTACTTATTTTGCATTTTTATTTATTAGCATCTATTTTTGTTTTCATTTTTGCAATTTAAATTACTGTTTTAATTTATTTCCTTTATATACCACTGAAAAATAAATAATAAATAAATAAATAAAAAATAAAAATATTTACTTATTTATTTATTTATTTTTGTGTTAATTTTATATTTAAGTAAAATATTAATTTTAATTTTGCTCAATGTGTTTGTCTTTAAGTATTCTGTTTCTATGTTATTACTATGTTTATGTGTTAAAATTTTTTATTTGATATGTTAATTATCATGAATGATGATGAATTGGTTTATCAAATTATGAATTTAGAAGTAATTTAGAATATATGCAATTTAATTATTATTAATTTTCTTTTCAGGTATGTAAATGGTGTGGAGAAAATCATACTTCAACAAATTATCAAATTTATTATTCACCTCCATCACCACTGTAATGACTCGTTTCCGGATTGCGACGGTCCTAGAATGCGGGGGATGCCAATGGCGATCGACACTTGTAGAACCTAGTATCACATATATAATCTATAACCATTAATTTATAATTCATTTTACTTAGTTACCATTTATTCTGTCATTTTGTAATTCTTTCTATAATCTAGTACAGTTGGCTGTAATAATCATCATCACAGATCATATTAGCATTATATACCTTAAAATATCATCATATATAGATATACATGTTCATATCCTAACTAACCTATACATACCCCATGGAGTAGCTAGAACATGAACACCAAAATACAGAATATATAATATTTACATTAATTGACAGTAAGCAGAAATCCTCAGATATCTGAAGATGGGATTCTGCAATCTACTCCTCTCCTGAAATGGTTAAACAGAGAAAAGGGTGAGTATATAAGATATTCAGTGAATCTATATGCATCGCTAATGAATATAATGGTTAACAAATGGAACAATGATGACAATAGCTCAATGTGAATAATTAACAAAATCAACAACAGAAAGGTGACAGAATAGTCAATAAGTATATCATAGGCTCGGTATAATATGGAAAGACAGATAAAGGGATGGACTATATGTAATCACACAGTCTCCAGTAGTATCAGTATGGACTATATGCGAACATACAGTCTCCAGTAATATCAATATCAATAAGCATAAGACTGATCAGGTCTTATGGCCAGGACCATAACCCTTCCCAGCTAGGGTATTAGTAATACAATGTGCACATCGCCGACAGTATATTCCCACTACCCTGTCGGAGCGGTAAATCTATCAAGCCACATTAGGATCAATATAAGAGTAAACATATCAACAGACACCACTATGCAACAATGGTATCCTCAACATCAATAAACTCAATATTAGTCAAATCATTTAGCAATAGAATCAATGGCATTGCATTATATGATATACAATCAATGACAATTGGTAAGGTATGGAGCAAAGGTTGGCTCGGCAAAAGAAATCGGTAGGCCAATTAGCAGGCTAATATCGCTGGCGACGATGACATTCAAATGGTAGGCCTATAGATGTAATACCCAAGACGGAGCTAATCAGAGGACAATAAAATGGAATATTGGAAAGCAACGATTATAAAATGATATAAATCTGAAATCTGAAAACAGTTATATAAGATAGCATAGAACATAAGTAAATTTGAGCAATTAAGTAAACATGACATAATACAACAAAATGTGACAGAATGTGATAGAAGGAGATATAATGTGATAGAATATTTAAGGTTAGACAGACATGAGTAATTTAAGTTAATAATAATTAATCAAGTTGGCAAGAGAAAATGAATAGTCAAGAAATGACAGTAAGGAAAAATTCAATACGGAGATTAAAGACTTAGGAACAAGCGACTGTAGAGACAGTCATGGAATATTAAACAAAGTCAATGGAAGCCTGTAATGGAGGATTCATAATGGTTATAAGTTAATTAGAAGTGAGTAGGCATGAAAAGAGGATGGAAGTGCAAAGGAGTAAGGTATTTTAGGGAGGAAAAGAGAATTTTTCAAATAAAAGACAAATAGGACCCATCAAATTTGTCACCATTTGTATTAGTAGAAAAATAAAAAATTTGGCCTTTTAATCCAAGTTGGAGCTGGCCATACATAGCTTGGTGTATTGAAATTTTGTTATTTTTTTTATTTAAGTTAAAATAGCATAAAATAACCTTTACATTTGTCAAAATTTGATTGGAGCAAAATTTCATACATATCTTCCATCTTTCTTTTGTTTCTTTAAGTATATAAAGGACAAAAGAAAATGAATTTGACCACTTTTCATATGGATGGACGGCCATAAGGAAGTGTGTTGGCAAAAATAATTTATTTGTTGTCAATGAAATAATTATAAAACAAGAAAGAACACTTGTCACCTTTATAAGCTAACAACTCACTTATTCTAGACAATTCTAAACTTTTCCTACAAAAACTTGACAAAAATGGATAGAATTTATTTAAGTTATATAAAAACCAATAAATCAGAAAAAGAAGAAGAGAAGTAATGGAATTAGCCATAAAAGACTCCAAAGAAATAGAGAAAGGAGAAGGAATAGAAAAGAAAAAAGACAAAGGAAATAGAAGATTTGACTAAGGCAAAATTTTATCACTTGGTGTCTATTG
Organism: Aleurites moluccanus; assembly: GCA_948193065.1. Taxonomy (NCBI): domain Eukaryota; kingdom Viridiplantae; phylum Streptophyta; class Magnoliopsida; order Malpighiales; family Euphorbiaceae; genus Aleurites; species Aleurites moluccanus. The sequence continues at coordinate 30,943 of CANXYC010505574.1, forward strand.
TGTTTAATTTTGATTTTTGAGTTAAATAATTGCTGAAATTATGTGATTGAGAAACTATAATGATATGTGAGATTATAATTAAAGAATTAGGGTTTTAATTGAAGGATATATATTGGGAATTTGATAGATTGAGTAAAATTTATTTTGTGACTAAATTGAAAATCTGGATCCTATAGAAATAATAAATTATGGCTAATATTTCAAAATTTTAAAAAATGAATTTGAAGATGTTTAAAACATTAAAGTTGTAGATAAATGTGTTAATTAGATTTATGTAAAAGAAATTTGTGAAATTCGAAGTGAGGCAAGAGTTATTGAGTAAAAACTGTGACTGACCTGGAATTAGGTTTTCTAGAAAATGCTACTGTGTTTTTATTTTACATAATGATAGAGATAGAATTAGAAGAAGTGTTCAACATGAAAAGTGTTTATTAATATCTTATCTAGATTAATGTAAAATAATTTTGTAATTGTAATTGTGGTTTATGAGATATTAGGTCATAAGTGTAGACTGCTCGTATTGACTGTGTAACAGAACATAGGTTACAAAATTACATTAATTTGAGGACCATAAAGTTTGAATTAGAGAAAGTGTTAAAAATAAAAAATGTTCATTTATATGTTATATAAATTTTGTAAAATGGTTTTATAATTGGATGAGTATGGAATTTATTATAGGCATGGAAACAGGGTATGTCTAGATAGAGGTTTTAGAACAATAATTTAAATTTGGAAATTCACTAATAAATGTACAGTATTCCAAAAATTTTGAAATTTGGATATGTTATAATTTTATGTGTCTATTTTCAATATGAAAAGGAATTATAGTAATTGGTTAAGTATTGATTGAATTATTAATATAAGAACAGAATCTGCCAGAATAGGATTTCAGGCAGAATGCAAGGAGCAGGGTTAGCAGTAGTGTTAAGTTCAAACTGACACCATATGATATGTAGAACTTGAAAATAACTGAATTTTGGATATGTTAGACCATAATATGTCTAGTTTAAGTATAAAAAAGAATCAAAGCAATTGGATAAGTGTATTTTTAGTTAGAGATAGAAATATCCGAACTGCTAGAATGAGATTAATAAATGGGAATTGTTAGGCTAAAAACCCTAAGTATAAGAATAAATGGAAATTTATTAAACTAAATTGAAGATTTATATATAACATATAGATGAATACTGACTGTTAATATTTAAATAAATATATATCTTCGAATACTGAAGCGGATATAAGTGGAAGATCAAAGTAGATAAGTGAATAGCGGATACGTAAAGATATTAGCAAGGTGAGTAATGTATACATCATTATGCATACTCATGTTTAATTTGTTGACCCAATGAGTATGTTTCCTTCTTGATTAAATGCCACTTGTTATTGTTGATCATTTTATGATCTTTATAAAGATTGAAATTTATCCATATTCATTGATTGCTATTGATATTGAAATGCCTTTTGTGTACTGATTGATAAGTAAACCCGTGTATCGAAAGTCATTGTACCAAAATGTTCTTAATGAATACTTGATATTGTTATTGATTTTCATTGGCCTATTTACAAATGGATTTGACAGAGCTGCCTCACCGACGGGGTAGTGGGTACATATCGTCAGCAATGTGCACATTGACTATATGTGATACCCTAGCTGGGAAGGGTTAACTGTCCTGGCTGTGAGACCTGATCAGTCTTATGTTTACTTGATATGAGATCAACTGTGTGATTACACATAGTCTACGTGTTTCAGGGCCCTTTATCTATCTTATCTACATGATACGAGTATTACTTACCTATTCATTGATTCCAAACTTATACCTTATTGCTTACTATTGATATCATTTATTATCATATGCTTATATCTCATATATAATGATGTATGCATGCTCATTGAGTATTTTTATACTCACCCTATTGTGGTTAATAATTTTACAGGAAAGAAGTATTAGGAGCAAAAAAATCCCAAGTCAGTTTCCTTCTTCCATACTTGGGACATCCAGCGACTTCAGTGTAAATTTCTTTTGTGGAGTCAGTCAGTTCATACTCTAGAGCTCCATGGGGTATATTTTGGGAAAAAGATAATTTGTATATGTATTTATATATGTATTAACAGTTACTAAAACTGAAATGATAACTGATGCTAAAATGAATATGGTATGATATATAATAGTGACTAAAAGACCGATAAAGAAAATTCATGTTTACAGACTGTGTCATGTTATAAATTAAATAAATATATAGAAGTGTTTTATTTTGACAGTGAGAATTGTGAAATTGAGGGTATAAGGATGGAAAATTATTGGGAGTGTAAAATAATTTTAGTGCAGGCTGTGTAATTTTTGAGGACCAAATTTTGGGTCTGGAATAGTATTAAAAATTACAAAGAAACTCTGGTAAAATTTCAACAAAATTTATAAGTAATAAATGGGATATTAATATTGATTGAATGGAATGTTTAATGGGTTCTACTGATTTCCGGTGACCTTAAGTCTACCTGTGTCCTAGGACCGTCTCAGCCCTAAAGTGGTTCGTGATAGGGCTGCTCATTTTTATTTATTAGTGGATTTAATTAATGGGTATTATAATATTATTTTTTATGGGTTTAGGGGGGAGCACTCAAATAAATTCAGGGGTTATAAATTGATATAATACATATAAATACATAAGTTTTTTTTTAACCAGGCACACCCACTTATACTTGTGGTTCCGTTATTGCCTTCATCACTTGTTGTTTCAAACATTTGACCATAAAATCCAAGTTATTTTTTGTAAGATGTTAGTAACCAAAGAAATATTAGTTTTGCAAATGTCCCATATTGATTTGGAGTATGGTAGCACTACTAAGCACCACTATCTATATTTTTGGGTGAATGCATGAAAGATCTTGATAAAACATAATGCAATCTCTATTTTTCCCAATGCAACATCCATATTTTAATGTGCCTCCCTTTCCAATTAGCCATTTGTGGAGGTAAACTTCTTTTCTTTTTTAATAGCAGGCAATTGCAATTTAGAGTATGAAAACTGTAAATTCTTTAGTGAGACACTGAGTATATAACTGTGTGCCAATGGGAATTTTGGAGGTAGTATAATTTTATTTAAGTCCATTGGCCCGTATACAAGTGGAATTATAAGTGAGCAAATGTTGGAACACACTTGCACAAAACCAATTGGCTTGTGCTAGGTCCAACACCTGCTTACTTGTAAATCCTTTATATATTTTCTCATTATTCAATGTGGGATACTTTTTCTAACACACACCCTCAAGTAAAACCAAGATTGGCCTATGGCCTAACATCAAGTCGGTTGATACTTGCTCACAAATGGACCAATTGGCATTTCTTCTTCAGTTTCGGCCCAAACTAGCATCATCATCAATCTATAACGGGGGCTTGAACATGGATCCCAGGATCTAATCCATTTAGGCATGAAGCTCTGATACCATATTAAAGTCCATGAGCTTATACACAAGTGGACTTATAAGTGGGCAAGTGTTGGAACTCACTTGCACAAAACCAATTGACTTGTACTATATCCAACATCCGCTTATTTATAAATCCGTTATATATTTTCTCATTATTCGATGTGGGATACTTTTTCAAATAAAATTTATTTTCACTGCAAATTTTATGGAGTTGGTGAGGAGTTTGAGAATGCAAGCCCTAAATAATGATGGGTTTTTTATGGGATTTGTGTTAAGAGGGAATGCTTCTATTTATAAATTGGCTCAATGTTGGCAGTTGGTGAATAAGAGATCATGTGACAATTGTTTGGAAAATGTTATATCTAGGATTATTAATTCAACTATAAAGGAAGATGGATTTTGAATGCTGGTTACTTAAGTAATAGTAAGTTCATATGTCTTTTGGTGTCATGGAGCAATAAGAGAAATAGAAGAGAGAGGTTTTTTGTTCAATTTTTTCCTTTTCAATTGCATTCTTCAATATTGGTTACTTAAGTAATGGTAGAGTATTTTATTACTTGTATGATAAATTGGTTTGCTTTTGGTTTTCAATTACTATGTGTATATATTACAAAAAATTAAGAGGTTGTATATGATTGTCACACCCCAACTCCAGTGGTGCGATGGTCCTAGGGCAAGGGTAGGCTTAAGGCCACCATAAACCCGTAGAACTCCCATAACCTGAATCTCATATACATTCGTATCAAACATAATAACATGCTATATCATATCATAATCCATTCAAGCATAAATCATTCTTTACTATATCATTTCATAATAATATTCTCGTGTTCCTTACTGATCAAAAGATATATCTCACATCACTAAGGAACAAGAGTACCCAAAATATAACAATTCATACATCAAAATATTACCATCCTCTAATGACTAACTACGGAGCTCTAGAGTATACTCCCATTATATATTGTGTCATAATACCCTTTAACGAATATACATAATTATATAACAAAAGATTTACAATGAAAGCTTCTTGGAATGAAAAAGTCAAGAAGCTTGATCTTCTCTGCTAGCTCCCTCA
>CANXYC010505604.1:0-16412 GCA_948193065.1 Aleurites moluccanus
CTCGTTTTGTGAGCGTTCTGTAATATTTTCTCAAATTTCTTTTTACTGTATTCACACATGAATATTACTTATCAATTATCCTTAATCCAAATTCAAAAATTCATTCGTCGTCCGTTCCGCTATTTTTACGGCGGCGATATCGATACCGACGTTTTCCGAAAAATTTTCACGTTTTCGCTCTAACTGGGTTTCTAAAATTATTATTGGTTATTTCGATATTTTTAATCCATATACTGAGAACTTATTTCCCAAAAACTTGTTATGCATAAATATGGGGTATTACATCAAGGCAAACTAGAAAGTGCCTAAAAAAATGAGAAATGGACCTGTAATTTAGGGGTGTCAGTTGCGCTGGCGCAACTGGGTCCCAAAGACCAAAATTTTCATGTTGAGCCATATTGCTCCTTTGATCTTTGTGATATTATTTAACACCATTAAAGTCATATTTGAGACTTAATATTGATATATTCATACCATATGAGACATTTGCATATAGTATTATGATAGGACTACTTCGATGGTGTAGTGAGTAAATCCATCGGCTGTGTACACAGATATATAAATATATGCTCTGACCCTTGCTAGAGAGGGTGAAATTCTCTATGCCATAGTATGATTGGATGAAAATGTGAAGGAAGAGAAATGAAGTAACAGTACAGTATTATATTATGATATGTTACAAATAACTCATTCATATTATATTATATGTATTATGGTTCATGATATGTATTTCACTATTCCATTATCAGTTATTGATTATTTACAAATCATTAATGGATAGATGTTGTTTTTCATGAATAATATTGCATATTCATATATTTAGATTCACTGAGTATAATCTTATACTCACCCCTAATTGTTAAATGTTTTCAGGACCTCGGTGAGGCAGACATCCATTGGCTACATTATCTTCAGCCTTGGATTACAGATGTATGTATTGAGGTTACTCCAGTGTATAGAGGTTCCTTGGTATAATGTATATAGGGCTTGGTTTGGCTAAGAGTTTAATGTTTAATATAATCAAAATGTTAACCATATTTAATATGAAAGAGTAAAGGATGTATATATATAGGATATGAGATGTGAATGTAAATATTGAAGTGTTTATTGAGTTGTGATTGATTAATGGAGGTTATAAGGGTATGTATATTTATTGGAAGTGTTAATCTTTATTTCTTACGGAAAGGTTCAGTCAAAGTTTTAGAGGAAACTATGTCAAATTTTCTATAAGGAATGTTATGATATTTAGAAAAAAAATTACTACCTAAAATGTATCATATATTTAAGGAATGATTGTTAATGACATGATTAGTTTGTAAAAGTAAAGTTAAAGTAATAGCATGGGTTCTTCGAGATACTGGTTGCTTTGGCATTTCCTGTATCCTAGGACCGTCATAGTCTAAAATTAGGTTGTGACACTTTACCATCAAGATCTCCTTATTCCGCAACTGTCTGACTTGTTGATCAACTATCTCCACGGATAGCTCCTCATATGACAAGTCCTCACTGAGACCCATATCCTGTACCTCTAATATATGTGATGGATCAGACACATACTTCCGCAACATTGAGATATGGAAAACTGGATGTACGTGGCTGATGCTAGGTGGAAGAGCCAATCTATAGGCCACATTACCTATCCTCTCAAGAATCTCAAATGGGTCTATAAACCTTGGTGACAATTTTTTCCTCTTCCCAAATCTCATAATACCCCTCATCGGTGAGACCTTAAGGAAGACATGATCACCAACTGTAAAATGTACATCCTTCCTCTTCAGATCAGCATAACTCTTCTGCCTGTTGAAGGAAGTCCTCATCTGATCTCTGATCATAGTCATATTTTCCATAGTCTCTCTAATCAACTCTGGCCCCTCAAGCTGCTTCTCCCGTGGCTCTACCCAACACATTGGAGATCTACATTTTCTACCATATAGTGTTTCAAATGGAGCCATACCAATAGAAGAGTGGAAACTGTTATTATAAGAGAACTCTACCAATGGTAGGTAATAATCCTAGTTACCTTTGAAATCCAGAACACACAATCTAAGCATATCCTCCAAAGTCTGGATTGTCCTCTCCGACTGTCCATCAGTCTGCATATGGAAAGCAGTACTGAATCATAACTGGGTACCCATGCCCTCCTGAAACTTCTACTAGAATCGTGAAGTGAACTGTGTACCTCTGTCTGAAATAATCATCAAAGGAATTTCATGAAGTCGCACAATCTTATCCACATACAACTATGCATACTGAGCTGCCGTATAACTAGTTTTAACCTCCAGAAAATGAGCAAATTTCGCCAACTGGTCTACTATCACCCATATGGAGTCATAACCCCTCGTAGTCCTCGATAAACCAACCACAAAATCCATAGTAACCTGCTCCCATTTCCACTCTGACAGCTCTATCTCCTGAAGCAACCCTAATGGCTTCTGATGCTCAAACTTTACTTGCTAATAGGCTAAGCATTTGGATACAAACTAAGCCACATCTCTCTTCATACCAGGCCACCAATATACATCTCTCAAATCGTGGTACCTCTTGGTAATCCCTGAATGTACACTATATGTTGAATAGTGAGCTTCTATCATAATCCGATCCCATAGCCCATCAAAATTCGGTACACATATCCGCCTCCCACACTTCAGTACCCCATCCTCTACTGTAAACTCTATCATCTTCCTACTATATACCTTTCCCTTGTGCTTCAGTAGATAAGGATCCCTATCCTGAGCCACTTTAATATCATCAAGTAACAGTGACTTGACCAGAAATCGGGCTATCAGAGCCTGGTTCCGATCCTAGGATCCCAAACCTAACTCCACTCCCATATCTACCAAATCCCTCATTTCACGGATTAATGGTCTCCTACCAATCATAATATGAGCAAGACTGCTCATGGATTTCCTGCTCAGTGCATCATCCACTACATTGGCCTTACCCGGGTGATAATGGATCTCACAATCATAATCCTTAAGTAGCTCCACCCATCTGCGCTGCCGAAGATTCATATCCTTCTATTGAAATATATACTGTAAACTCTTATGATCAGTATATATCTCACATTTTGATCCATACAAGTAGTGTCTCCAAATTTTCAAGGAAAATACCACCGCTGCCATCTCCAAATCATGTGTCTGATAATTTGCTTCATGCTTCTTTAACTAATGAGAAGCATAAGCAATCATCCTACCATTCTGCATCAGCACACATCCCAATCCAATCCTAGAAGCATCACAATACACCGTGAATTTCTCCCCCTCTATTGGCAATGCCAACACTAGAGCACTGGTGAGGCAATACTTCAAAGTCTGAAAGCTGCGATTACATTCATCAGTCCATAAATAACGCTCCTATTTCCGCATCAGCCTAGTCAATGGAGCTGCAATCAGGGAGAAATCCTTCACAAACCTCCTATAGTATCCTGCCATACCCAGAAAACTGCGAACCGCTAAAACACTGGTAGGCTGGGGCCAATTAGTAACCGCTTCAATCTTCTGAGAATCTACCTTAATACCATCCTTGCATATCACATGCCCAAGGAAACATACTTCGGTTAGTCAGAACTGACATTTAGATAGCTTAGCATACAATTGATGCTCCTGAAGTGTCTGCAAAACAATCCTCAAATGCTCCATATGCTCCTCCTCACTCCTAGAATAGATAAGTATGTCATCAATGAAGTCAATGACAAACTTATCCAAATATGGCCTGAACACCCTGTTCATCAAATCCATAAAAGTAGTCGGTGTATTGGTCAACCCGAACGGCAATACCAAGAGCTCTAATGTCCATAGCGGTTCCTAAAAGCAGTCTTAGGTACATCACCCTTCTTAATCTTCAACTGGTGATACCCAGACCTCATATCAATCTTCGAAAAATGGCTAGCACCCTGCAGCTGATCAAACAAGTCATCTATCCGAGGCAATAGATACTTGTTATTCACGGTGACTTTACTCAGCTGCCTGTAGTTTATACACATCCTCAAAGAGCCATCTTTCTTCCTTATAAACAATACTGGTGCACCCTAAGGAGAACTACTCGGTCTGATGAACCCTCTATCCAATAGCTCCTGTAACTACACCTTTAATTCCTTCAATTCAGCTGGAGCCATTCTGTATGGAGGAATAGATATAGGGTCAGTGCCTACATACACCTTAATCTCAAACTCAATCTCCCTATTAGGAGGCAATCCTGGCAACTCCTCAGGAAACTCCCGAACTATCGGTATCTGATCAAGATTTACAGAAGACCTCTGTACATCTATCACATGTGCTAAATAGGCTGAACAACTTTTTCCAATCATCCTCCTAGCCTGGATAGCAGAAACTAGATTAACCCTGAACTCCCGAATATCAACCTGAAACTCAAACTCTGGCTGCCCCTCAGGCTAAAACCTAACCCTCTTTTGATAATAATCAATAACTGCTCGATGCCTTGTAAGCTAATCCATACCGAAAATAACATCTAACTCTAACACAGATAACTCAATCAAATCAGCACGCAATATATTATCATCAATCTCAATCACACAGTCAGGATAGTAATAATCCACATCAATACTAACACCCATAGGAGTAGCAATCTTCAAAGGCACATCTAACAATCTCCTTTTCTTATTTAATTTAGGTGCAAAGTGTGGTGACACAAAGGAGTGAGTAGCACCAGAATCAAATAAGGCATCTGCAATCTCATTCTGAATCAAGATAGTACCTGTAACCATGTTGTCTGATCTCTGAGCCTCCTGGGTGTTGACTATAAACACTCTACCCTGACCCCTACCGGCTGGGCCTAACTACCATTGGGAGTCTATCCTCCCCTACTTTTGCCTCTGCCTGAAGCCTTTATGCCTATGTTCTGAATCATCTGCACCACTGGCTGAGAAACCATAATAGATGGTTGCTGCTCAACCCTCAATGGACATTTGTTAGCATAGTGGCCCTGTTGGCCACATCTCAAACAAGCACCAGTCTGTCTCCAACACTCCCCTCCATGTTTCCGACCACAAAACCCACAACTAGGAATACTGGGTGTATGTGCAGCTGGTCTCGAAGAACCCTGAGAATAGGCAGGTGCTGACTGAACCACTAGCGGTCTCCTACTCTGCACTCTCCTCCTTTGACTACTAGCTGATGATCTCTACTCAAATTGAGGCATTGGCTCTACCTACCTAGGCTGGGAGCTACTCTCCCCCCTCCTAACCTGAGATCCTAGACCTCCTTTCCTCTTCTGGTCCCTTTTTTCCCTCTCTGTCTTATACTTCTCTTCCATCTGTGTGGCCTTATCAATAACTGTCGTCAGAGAAGTAAACTCTGTAGCCAATAATGCATTGTGAAGTGCAGCATGAAGACCCCTCCTAAACCTATTGATCAGATCAGCCTCTGTAGGAACAATATGAGTAGCATACCTACTCTACCTGATAAACTCCTCTGCGTACTCCTCAACAGATTTGTCTCCCTGCTCAAACTGTACCAGATTATAGGTCTTCACCCCTTCAGTAATAAACTCATCAATAAACCCCTGTCGAAACTCAATCCATGTAGGTGGGTGCTCACTATAAAGCCTGGGCTCCATCCTCCTAGAAACCAGGTGCATGACTTTCCCTTCAGTAATAACCCAATGAGCTCCACAGCTCTCAACTCAGAACATGGTAGTCTCCTCACTACCTTCTCTACCTCCTCCAAAAAGTCTACTGGGTGACTGCCTCTGTCTCCCCTAAACTCAGGCAGGTTTAGCTTTAGAAAGCTAAACATCGATACACCACCCTCCTCAATCACTCTACGACCTCCCTGTACAGTAGGTTCCTCAGGAACCCTAATTGGCTACACAGGAGCAGGTGCCACTAGAACTGCCTCTGGTACCATAGGTGGAGGCACCGCTGCTGGAACTGGTGGTGGCGGTACATGCTGACGCTCCCGCCTCAAATCAGCCATCTCTCTACGTAACTCCATCAATCCCCTCATCATCTCCACTCTCCAGGGGTCATCACCCCTCTCTATATCCTCTGAAGTCCACCGGGATTTAGACGGACCCTCTGAAACTGATATCTCCCTCACCAAAGACTCATTAGAGGCAACCTCTGCCTCACGGTTATCTCTGTCCCTCTCGTCGGATATCTTTATAATCTGTCAAAAAAAATAAAAACATATTCAGAATATGACAGAAATGCAGAATAATAACATATAACAGACGATAATAGCAAAAGACGTCAAAGAAAATCCTATGCTCCATGGTATACTTAATTCTACCCCATTTTGTACTTAGTCACTATTCCTCTGTAATTTGGATACAATTCATCTGTAACCTAAAATCTATTGTTTGTAACCTAGAGCTCTGATACCACCTCTGTCACGACCCGTTTCTGGATCACGACGGTCCTAGGATGCAGGAGATGCCAATGGCGACCGGCACCCGTAGAACCCAGTATCACATGCATAATCTATAAACCACAATATATTATTCATTTTACTTATTTACCATCCATTATGTTATTCTGCCATTCATTCTGTAATTTAGTGTAATTCGCTGTAACAGTTATAATAACATACCATATACTCATCATACCTCATCAAATATCATCAGATACATATATATACATGTTCATTTCCTAGGTAACCCATACATACCCCATGGAGCAGCTAGATTTTGAACATCAAAATATATAATTCAAAATGTATACATCAAATAACAGTTAGAAGAAATCCTCGAATGACAGACGATGGGATTCTGCAATCTACTCCTCTCCTGAAATGGTTAAACAAAGAAAAGGTGAGTATATAAGATACTCAGTGAATCTATATGCATCATCAAATAATCAATAGGTAACAATGAAACAATGGTGCCAATAGGTCAAGATAACAATATACAGAATTAGTAACATGTTACAGAATAGTCAAAGAACATAGCATAGGCTCGGTGTCATATGGAAAGACAAATAAAGGGATGGACTGTATGAAATCATACAATCTCCAGTAGAATCAGTATGGACTATATGCGAACATACAGTCTCTAGTAGCATATCAATATCAATGAGCATAAGAATGATCAGGTCTTATGGCCAGGACCATAACCCCTCCTATCTAGGGTACCAAAAATACAATGTGCACATCGCCGATAGTATTTTCCTACTACCCTGTCAGAGCGGTAGCTCTGTCAAGCCACATTAAGATCAATATAAGGAAGCAACATATCAATGGACACCATTATGCAATAATGGTATCCTCCATATCAATAAGCTCAATATCAATCAATCAATTATCAATAAGATCAATGGCATTGCTATAGATGATATAAAATCAATGGCAATTGGTTTGGTAATCAATAAAGACATGGAAAAAAAGTTGGCTCTGCAGAGAAAAACGGTAGGCCAATAGGTATGCCAATGTCGCTGGTGACAATGGCATTCAAATGGTAGGCCTATGAAATACAAAGCAATAGCCAAAGACAAAATGAACTAGGCATTTTATTAAACACTTGGTGGGCACAACTTGGCAAGCCAATTGATTAAGTTTAGGTGCAAGTTTGGCTTGCCCATTTGAATCAACAAAAAAACACATTGGCAACTATACAATGGGTATCAAATAACCAAGATTAAACAACACAAAATGGATCAAATTAGCTAAAGAATTCAAGGCAAAATCAAGCAAAAATCAAAGGCAACATATGGTACATTAGGTTCGGCCAAAACTCACTTTTCACAATAGGTTTTCAATTTCAATTTTAAAGCATTAGGCATGTTAAAAGATGCATATAAGACTCACCTAAGTTTTCAAATTGCTTTGGAAAATTTCTTCCCACTCAAATTCTCCAATTGAGCCAATTAGGGCAACTTGGTTACAACTTGTGTTCTACATCAAATAACCACTAATTAGTTACCTATTAACCACCAATTGATATATTCTAACATCAATTAACATAAACTAACACTAAATCATCAAACCTTTCATACAACTTCAACCAAGATAGAAAATTTAGGCATTTTCATCAATTTGCATCAATTGATGCAATCTAACCTAAAACCCATCAAATTCAAGCTTAAAATCATCTAACTAAACCATAAAAACAAACAAACTCATTGGTTACCTCTTAGTGATGAGATTGCCGAAATCTTTGGAGAGTTTTTCCTTGAATTCCTTTGTTCCTCCAAGCAAACTAATGGTGGTAATTGGAAGAACTAAGTTAGAACTCAATTTTAAAATGAATTTTTTCAAGAAATTTGATGTAAAAAGATTGAGAAATGAAGAGAAAATGGAAGGTGGAAGGTGCGGCAATGCAAGGAAGAAAGAAAGACAATGGCTAAAATTATTCTAGGTGTGACTTTTATACTAAAATCATATGGAAAATTACACTTTAGTCCTTAAACTTACAAGTAATTAGGTTTTGACACTAACTTCTTATGTAATTTATTCTGACAATTCTGTCAGGATTTGGATTTCAAAGTGGGGAGTCAATAAGCTTATTTTAACTTATACTTATTTATAAAAATGGTTTCAGAGTCATTCTGTAACTTCGACGGACCAATTTTTACTATTCACCTTGAAGTTCCTTTTTATTTATAATTTTGCCATTGGTTACTTTTTCAGTGTTCCTAAATGTTTTTCACTTCTTTCTTTTTACCAAAATTATACATGCTCTATGGTGATCTTTTACCCTTGGTCAAATTCAAAAATTCTTTTGTTGACTGGACTGCTAATTTCTCGGCAGTGTTCCCGAGACCGCCGCTTTCCAGAAAAGTAACTAGTTCATTTTCTAACTGTGTCTCTAAAATTATTTTCCATAATTTCAAGACTCTTGAACCACGTATTGAGAACTAAATCATGCATATATGTTAGAACTTTATAGGGTATTACAGCAACCCTCCAAGCTAAGCCTAAATTTTTGGATTTGCGGGATTCTTGAACAATCTGAAGATCAGTGGGGATGCTGGATTATGGCTTAGGAGGGAGAAGGATGTTTCCATTGTCAATGAAGTCCTAGATTTTATGCCTCAACCTTTTGCACACAACTACTTTCTGTCCGGCTCTCTGATGGTATTTACAATGTTTATTGGAATTGTAGCTTTTGGGTAGAGGATTATGAGGTGCCTTTGGCTCTAAAGGCGTGATCAACTTGGATTCCTAAGCTTTCTTGTAGACTAGGATCAGAGGCATACCCAAATTGCAAAATTTTCTCCTTTCTAGCCTCAAAGGTTGTCGTTCAGCAATGGTTGCTACCTCTCTAATCTTTTGTTCAACGAAAGAGACTACATTGGAAGTAGAGGCATTATTCTACTTATACCTTTTTACTATTGTGTGGTTCTGTTCAAGCATAGTAGTGTTGCACTTCCAAGATCTTCTCATGGGTGCATGGATGGGATTTTCCCTGCCTTGAAAAGGATTTGAGGATAGAGAGGGATTAGTATTTGTGTTTGGTTGCTGGTAAGATCAATACTAGGTATGGTGCTTGGACTGCTCGATTTTAACTTGTTTTGATCCATGGATCCATTCATGCTATCCAAGGATTTGGTCACATAGGCTAGTGTATTATCGAAGAGGGTCTGCTGAGTGCTTAAGGCTTCACAAAAGTAAGCTTGTTGAGTAGCTAAGCCTTTATTAAAGCCATTTTACTGATCGATCAAGGCCTTGTTAAAACAAATCCGTTGAGCACTCAAGGAAAAGTCGAGCATGCCTTGGAAATTTTTCTCCTATTTCTTAAGAAGAGTGATTAGAAATACGGCATCCGAATTGATCATGTTGGCCATCGATACCTTTCATAAAGAAACTTAAGGGGTCAAATTCATTGGGTAAGGTATGTGTTTGATAGGCATGATTTTTGAGGAAAACGATCCCTCGGGGTCACTTTTTGATTATTCTGGTTTTGTTACAAAGGATTAGTTTCACCGCATAAGGCATAGGTTCGATATGCATGGTTTGGAGGAAAAAGATTCCTTAGGATCGTTGTTTGATTATTCTAATTTTGTAACAGGGTTCAGATTCACTGCACAAGGCATGGGTCCGATATGTATAATTTGGAGGAAAAAGTTTCCTGAAGGTCAATAGATCAGATTCATTATAAAGGGTGTAGGTATGATATGCACAATTTTTAAGGAAAAATATTCCTCTAGGTCGGTCGGTCGGATTCACTATAAAAGGTGTAGGTCTGATACGTATGGTTTTTGGCATATATCTGATATGTGCTGTTCTTAAGGAAAAAGATTTCCTAAGGGATAAGGGTTTGAAATGTATAGTTTTGAGATCGGTGGGTTGAATTCACTGTATGGGGTACGGGTATGATATGTACGATTTTGAGATCAGTGGGTCGGATTCATTGTAAGGGGTACATGATGATACGTATGATTTTCGAGGAAAAAGAATCCTCTAAATCGGATTTACTATAAAGGGTGTGGGTCTTATATGTATGATTTTGGGATTAGTAGGTCGAATTTACTATAAAGGGTGTGTGTCTGATTAGTATGGTTTGGTCAGACTATAAAAGGTTTGATGTGCACGATTTTGAGGTCGATGGGTTAAATTCACTATAAGAGGTACAAGTCTGATATATACACTTTTTAGATCGGCGGGTTGGGTTTACTACTTGGTAGGATACATGGTTTTCAGTTTGGTAGATTCAAGTTCATTGTTTGGTCAGATATACGATTTTCTGATTAGTAGGTCAGGTTCACTATTTGGTCGAATACACAGTTTTCTATTTAGTAGGTCACTGTTTGTACAGTTTTAAGGTAGGTGGGTCAGATTTACTATAAAAGGGTATGGTATGATGTTTGTTCGATTCTTGGATAGGTGTGTAGGGTTCACTCCTTGGTTGGTGGATCTATTTGCTAGTGAGTGAGTCGGTTTCACATGGTTTTTCTAGTAAGTGGTTCAGTTTCACACGATTTTTTCAATAAGTGGGTTGGTTTCACTATTTAGATTATAAGTCGGGTATGTACATCTTTCGAGTAAGTATCTAATTATTCGGGTTTTTTTTTAGTTTGGAGACTATTTATGGTTTGACTACTGACTCTTCGATCCTTGGTCTACAAGTCTATGTCTGCATGGTCTATGCATGAATATGGCATGCATGTATGAATGCATGGAAAAATCTATTTCATGAATATGGCATTTGATTTATTACGGTTCATAAGCCATAGGGTCAAGTTCTATGGTTCAATTACATGAGGGTTAAGGTGGCTTGGATAAAAGTTTCCGTCACACTAAAGCACAAACCATGTTATTGATATAGCTTGTAGAGAGCCCAACCAGTAGATTGATAAAAGTCATCTAGTATTCATATCATATTCATTAACAGCATGATGGGGGCATCCAACGTAAAACGACTTTTCATTCCCTTGTTTTGTCATGGCACACCCCCATGTGAAACAAAGAGTCTCACATGGGTCCGATAGTACTACTCCTCGTTTCACCTTAAAATGATTAAGGATTCGTCGTGGGTTAGATACTTTCGCTATCTCCTAACATACTCAAAGAGAGGTATTGGATCAATGCTACTCGCAATCCAAAGGTTGAAATTTGTAACTGGTAGTGGACAAAGAGTCCATGTAATGATACATCCAATGCAAAGTCAGGTTTAAATATAAAAGCCAAGCATGAGTTTCTTTGAAAAAAAAAATTTCAAACCAATTGGTAGTTGTAACACCACATCATAACCGAGCTAAAATTTTTGGTAATTTATTTGAAATTATTTGATGTATTGACATATATACTTGATTGTTAATTAATTATTTGTATGATATAAAAAATAAAAATAATAAATAATAAATAATAAATAAATATAAAATAAAAATAATAATAGCCGAATTAGGTTATTAAAAAAATGGAAGGACTTAATTGAAAAAGAAAATAAAATTTAGGGATTTAATTGAGAATTTAAAAGGACTCAATTAAAATAAAAATATAGGTTTAGTGAGTGAAATGGCAATTTCACTCATCTTGATTCAATAAAACAATGTATTGGTGCATTGAAATCCAAGGGTTGCGTGTGTAAGATGTAAAGTACTTTTTATGAGATTGCATGCATGGGAATAAGTGGAAAAAAATCCCACTAACTCTTAAACAATCATTTTTTCCCACCAACCTTCATCTTCTTTCTAAGAAACCGAAAAAAAGAAAAAAAAAAGAGGAACAACTCTTCTTTGCTTCGGCCAAGTTGGGAAAATCAAATATTAGTGCTAAATTGTTTATGTTAGAGTGAAGATCATCAAAAAATAACTTCCATTTCATCAAGCTAAGCTCTAATATTCAATTGTGTGAGAAGTTTGGAGGAGTTAGGGTTTCGGCTACTCTTGAAAGAATTAAGGTAGGTTGAAATTTCTTATTGTTTATGATTACTTGAAACTTAAACATTGAGGTTGAGGATATATTTGAAGAATTAATCATCAATTAGTAAGAATTGCAAGATGGCCGAATAGAAGGGTGAATTTAGGAAAAATGTTGATGTGTTCTAGTAGAGCAATTGATTGTATAATTATTGTTAAATGAGTGGAATTGATGTTAATTGAATGATTAAATTGATATTGAATGTCAATTGTTGAAGAGGACATTATAGCCGAAAGGGGGATTAGATTTTGGAGTGAGAAATTCTTGTAAATTGTTGCAATTGAGTGTTTGAATTTTTAATTGACACATTGAATTGACAATTGAATCCTTAAAATTGAAGAACAAATAAATTGGAGGGAAACCCCTTTTGGCCGAATACCCTAAATTGGGGGAAATAAGGAATTGACTTGGTTCTTGTATAATTGAATGTTTAAATGTTTAATTAGTAGCTTAAATTGCTCAATTGTAGGTGTAATTGGGAGAATTATTAATGTAATGGGAAAACCCCTTTTAAAACGAACCTACATTAGGGAAAAAAATGAGAAACTTGATTAAATTATGTGTAATTGAGTTTAAAATTGTTGAATTGATGTATTTAATTGTTGAATTATGAATTTGAATTGGAAAAACTAAACTTAGATGGCATAACCCTATTTAGGTCGAATTGCTTTTGAACTAGGGTTAGGGTTTATAAGGTGATTTATGTGTATAACTTGTTAAATATGTGTAGTATGTTTAAATAATAGGTATTTGGTGCAAATAGGAAGTAATTAGTGCATTTAAAATGAGGTTGATATTAGTTTAGGTCTTTACAACCTATGAAGTTCAAAATACTTTGGCATGAAACCTAAGCTTGAACTTAAGCCCAAACTTACTTTAACATGTTTATATATATGTGAATTAATGTGTTGTATAAAGAAAATGAGGTTTAAATATTTGTAGCCCAAGTTAGGTTTTGGCCGAATGGCCTATGTATACAAAAAGGGTTAATTTGTCATTTGATAGAAAATATGTCCATTGATTGTGTATATGTATATATTTGATGTGTATTATGTATATATGTGATGATTTCAAGTCTTACGGAGAGTAAATATATATTTAGGCGAGCCTCCCGAGGAAGGGTCTAGTCGGGTAGTCGTCGCGACAGTGTCTTCGGGCTAGCTAGGAGCTACGTGCCTTGGCTAAGTTTTGGAAGTAAGTTTTTATATTCAATTATTGCATTTATGCATCATATGGCATAACATATGCATTAGAATTGATTTAAAACATAAAAACACGAATTTGTTTTGAGATGTCCAATTGGCACCTAGAATGACCCTCCGAACTGACCTTAACTGACCTAAACTTCCGACTAATACAATTTGAAACCTAGAAAGTATTTTAACCCGATGCCTGGCCCAATCCTTTCCCCTATCTCTAAGCTTCAAATCGATACCAAATAGTCCACCTAAATATGTTAATAATATAAAGAACCAGAAACTATCTAAAAACCCTAAAACGGACTCGTAATTTAACATACCATTTGCGTTAGCGAAATTAGGCCCCGGAGGGCCCGTTTCTTAACCTTGGTCAATATGCCTATATGATACTTGTAACATGAAAATGAGTTGTTATATGTAACACTGAGCTATATTTATGAACCTATACCCATTATATGAGACTTTTGCATATGATATCATAACAGGGCTACTATGACGGTATAGCGGGATTTTTCGTCGACCGTGTGCACACTGGTACCTTATCTGACCCTTGCTAGGGAGGGGAGCTATATTCTCTAGCCATAAGAGCCGATCACTCTTATGTATTTACTTGTTACGCACTATTGCGCTATATATATATACTTGTTAGCACGATTGTGCATATTTGACCCTATTTACTTGTTATATCATATGTGATGTGACTCATACTACATGCTATCATTGTTCACCACACTTTGAACGTTTCATATGCTACACTTATAGCTTTTCACTTGTTACCTTTGTACCAAACTTATTGATATTACTGTTAAATTTGTTCATCACCTGTTACCACATGTTTCAGTACTATTTGCTCTATCCACTTCTATTATTGCTCCCAACCTTTTCAAGTTTCGGTTCAGCTTCAATGGTATATGATTTTTATGCATTTTGTATATAATTACTTATTGAGTATTTTATACTCACTCCCATAGTTTTAAATCTTTTCAGGTGTCGGTGAGATCCGAGTTCCATAGGCTATTCTTTCTTCGCCGTGGACATTTTGACATATATATGTAATTAATATAAGTTTAATCTTTTATCCAAATTCTGTCTAGTAGCTCCATGGTACTGTAATCCAAAGTATGAGTATTTAGGTTAATGTGTATGTGTTTATGTAGGTGTGTATGATGATATGGTTGCTCAAATTGGTATTAAAGTAGGTATGATAATGATGATGGTTTATGTTGTGAATTGTGAAATATGGATGGTTTGATGATGTGGAGATGGAGTTAAGTTGAGAAATGATATTTAGGAGTGTTTAATTATTAAATTGCAAATTTGGCATGTCATAAATACAGAGGAGACTCTGCCGGTTTTTCGGCAAAATATTGGCATTTATATTACAGGTTCTAAAATATATTATGTATGAGATTTGGCATGAAATTGTAGGTAACACGAACTATTAGTATGAAAAAGATTTTCGAGCATAAGAATTTGATATAAATGTAATCTAATGGCATGTAACCTGTATTGGATGTATAAGCTGATTTGTATTAGGGGTCAATCGAGGTACCGGTAGCCACAAGCGGATCCTGTATCCTTGGACCATCGTGGCTCCTTGGTTTGGGTCGTGACAGTAGTCCTCTTATTCATTTTCTTTGAAAATGGTAATTCCCCAGTGGAGTCACCAACTGTAAGGCCTCATTTGAGTGCTGCTCCGATCCGCTTGAGGAATCAAAACGTTCATTTAGAGTTGGGTCCCATGCGAAAGCAGCTGTCATTTTTCTGCTTTGAAAAATGAGTGATGGATGATTTTCTATTTATTATTTTTTTGGTTTCGAAAAGGTTTCACGGAGTCGCCACCTTAATTTATTTTTTATGAAAAAATATAAAGTAAAAACTCAAAAATGACTCCAATTTAAATCCCACGGATAAAATGCACTAGACCTTTGAACCAAGTTCGAATTCAGGGTCTATATTTTATGTTTAAGAAACTTGAACTTGGCTTTTAATTAACTCTAACCAGAAAATTTTATTTTCATGGTGAACAATTAATAGCATGACATTTATATGGTGGAAAATGGTAAATAAATTATGCATCCAAAAGCAATAAAGAATCTAAATTATTACATATCCGATAATTGATGATATTAACTTTAGCTGTTGTGGGTTTTAGATTAATCACATATTCCCAATTCAAATAGGAGATATTTACTCTAACCTTTATGGGTTCTAGGTCAATCACAAATTCTCTAAAAATGAATAAATTTAAAGCAAATAAAGGAAAAAAAAATGATTTTTTGATTTTTAGATTTGATGCTTGATTAAAAGCATACCTACGTATCCCTTTGAATGGGAATCAAAATTTGCATAGTTCACCTTTCTTGCGAAGGTTTTAGGTATGATTTGAAAAAAAATTTGACTTTAGGTCGATTTAAAGTCAATTTTGATATGATTGAGGATATAATGCATGATAAATGGTCTTATTCTGAAAGTCCTATTATACCTTTCTTTACGATTTACAAGTGGGTGATGGTTAGATTGCTTTTCCAGACCGAAGTTTCACTTTTCGGTTTGAGTAAATAGAGTTAGGCATAGATGCTCATCTTGCTAAATTAATTCAAAGAGAATTAATTTATGGCTATATTGGCCAAGTCAGTCTTCTATTTCTTTAATTCAAAGAGAATTAAAGAAATTGGTTTCCACTCAAAGAGAGTTAAACCACTTGTGTATGAGAAAATATTACTTTGAGGGAGAAAAGAGAGCTTGCTAAGGAAAAATCGACTCAACAAGCCAAGGGAGGAGTGAAATGGTGAAAGAGGGCGGGGGGGGGGGGGGGGGGTGATTAAAGTGTGAGGGGAGAGAATTTATTAAATAGGTGGGGGCGGGGGCCCCGCCCCGCCCCGGGGGCTGGGGGCCC